>PVLA01006480.1:0-122983 GCA_004027455.1 Hydrochoerus hydrochaeris | reverse complement strand
CCGTACCCAAGGTATCCTGTAAGCCTCACTGCATCCTGGACGCCGAGGTGGGGAAGACAGAGCACTGCCCCGGGCTGAGGAAGAAAGACACCGTACCCAAGGTATCCTGTAAGCCTCACTGCATCCTGGACGCCGAGGTGGGGAAGACAGAGCACTGCCCCGGGCTGAGGAAGAAAGACGCCGTACCCAAGGTATCCTGTAAGCCTCACTGCATCCTGGACGCCGCTTTGCCTTCATCCCCTTTCTACGGAAGGAGCACCTAGGGATGCAAGAGTGCCGAGCCGTGGGAAGCTAGTGAGCAGCTGAGCGGCAGTTCCCATTGCTGTCCTGCCCCAAAGCCCGGCTCTTTCCACTATGGCCTGCTGCGCCAGGGCAGGAGATCAGTGAGGAGTCATCTTGGGCCAATGCTTCCCACAGGCTGGGAGGATGGAGACAGGACAGCCTGGCATGACCCTGGGGATAAGGGGAACACTGCCCCCACCAGTCTCCCCTTAAGAAGCACTTATGAACCGAGGTGATTGCTGGGTTTCCCTCTTGCTGTACCACTGGCTGTTCGAGGGTCCCACCTGTTCTGAGCATCCATCTTCCCTGGGGCAGACCCCAAACCCCTGAGAGGAGCAATGGTAGTTGCATATGGTCCCTGCCTGTTCTGCATACTGGGCTGGCTGCTGAGGCAGCGCCATCTGGCCCTGATGCATGTGGGGTGTTCTGGAAGATTTCAAGTTCATTCTAGCAGAATCCTTAAGGTTTCCCCAAGGAGAAAGACCTGTCCTGCTAGCTCACACAACTCCTAGCCAGGCACACCCTAGCTCCTGCTTTGGCCCAGCAAAGGGCAGGAGGCCAAAGAGGGAGGCAGCATGTGAGCATGAAAGTATTCTGTGCATGACACAAGGTGGTGAGCTAACCACTGGGACATGCCACCCTGCTGCCTGGGCCAGGTGGTCCGGGAGCCCAGCCTTGCTCCACACCATGGAACAAGGTCTTATGGGGGTGGTCCAGGGCCAGCTCGTGCTGCCCACCCACTACCTTCCCAGGACTGTCCTGTTCCTTGGAGTGAGCGTTCCCCTCCCTCCCTTACTTGACCCCCACTTCTCGATCTGCAAACAGTTTGTGTTGCTGGGAGGCTGTTGCATCACAGGACCCAACCTTTTCCTCTTAGAAGGGAGGCTACTGAGTCCCAAAGAAGGACAAGGATTTGCCTAGGTGGCACAGCAGGTCCACCTAGCAGTAGTACTGGCATCTGATTGCTCCGGTCTGAACTCAGATCACGTAGGACTATTAATCATTGAACAAACGAACCCTTAATAGTGGTTGTTCTTCCAGAATCTGGATCCTGGTTTGTTCTTTGAGATTTCCTACTGCCTATTTCTCTGCAAGATTTAATCACATTTCCCCATTGGATGGATTCCCACTTCCTAGGCTTCCTTCTTCTCCCTTTCCTAGAGACTAGGCTCTTAACTCTTGTGCTGTCACTCTTTTTACTGACCTGCCAGTTGCTGTCTGTCCAGTGCTGGGCTCTGTGCCCACCTGGGGACACAGAAAGGTCAGTCCTGGCCCCTGATGTTGGGATAGGTTCACTGTCTAATGAATCCTGCTTGACTTTGTCACTTTCTGCACAGACTTCCTGAAACTCATCAAGTATCTTTTGCCTGCAAAATGGAACTGTCATATAATAGATTATATCACAAATTATATATTTTATATATTGTATATATAGGTTAAAGTATATATGACTCTTAATTAAAGATTATAATCTCAAAATTATAGTTGAGATGAACGACTGTCGACTGTCGTTCTGTGGCCTCTTTCTCTCCCACCCCAGGGACCAGGCCTGGTGTTCTCTCTTGCCACTGTGGCCTTGTCTTTAGAAAGCTTCCTGAAGACCATAGTCTCCTCCACCCAGAATGGGATGAGCTGATGACCATTGATCAGACCTGAGACAGGCCATTGTCCTTCCTCACCTGGTCTCTACCCTCCCAAAAGAACCTGAGCAAGCCCCATGTCCTCATCACATCTCAGTTCCAAGAAGTCAGCTTCGAGTTGGAGCTGAAGGGCGTGTAGTAGCGGATACCAGGACCGAAGCCAAGCTAGGGCCATGTAGGCGGCAGTGCTGAAGCCCCAGCCTGAGGCTCATGCTAGATTTTGAGTCTGCTCTTTGAAGTCTCAGGTTCCCCTCAGTGAGAGAGAAATTGTCCTTGTTGATTAATGTCAGGTCTGACACTCTTTTGGGTTGTGCATGACTCTCCTGTCCCACCCCTTTTTCCTGGTCTCCTGCCACTGATTATGTAATGAGAATCTCCTATCTCTGCTCCCTCTGGGTGAACTCTGTGTTTTTTGCCACCAGAGTAGCTTAGCTGGTCCAGAAAGGATCTCTTCTCCAGGAAAAGGTGGAGCTTGAGAGTCAGTAGCAGCTAGCAGGGATACTGGGTGCCTGGAAGAGGGGTAAACAAAGTCCTGTGTCATCTCTCCATCCAATATACGCAGGACCTTTGGAGAAGAGACTAAGAAAGCGGAGATTCATCTAGCTTCCCAACTGCCTCATTTCATGGATGGGCAGGCTGAGGCCCAGAGAGGATGGACTATGCCAAGGTCACAAAGCAAATCCATAGCAGGCCTGGTATAGGAGCCAAAATTGCCTGCCCTGGGGCCATGTTCTTACTACCCTGTTCCTGCACTCCTCTGCCACCATGCCCTGCTGTGTAAACCTCAGTCAGTCTCAGTCTTCTCTAGGCTGAATGGCTTCCTCTGTATGGGGCTGGCATAGGACAAGCACATCTGAGCACCTTTCCTGGCCTAGAAGGCGTAGGGTGAGGAGTGCCCTGCCAGGAATGTGTCCCAGGCTCATGTTGGCCAGCAGACCTGGCTTGAGCAACCATTTGGCTGGTTCTTTGCCACGAGAAACAGTCAGGGGACGTGAGAGCCTTCAATGGCAGTGTCCTTTCTCTTCCTCTGCAGAATGGATGTTCTGTGTGGTGCTGGGGGGAGGGGACCGTGACATGAAGGCAGATGGGTGCTGTATTGGGTGCCTCCATTCTTCTGGGTATTTCATCAAGGGCTATTAATCAGCACTGTGCCCAGGGACATCATTTAACCTCATGTCCCATCAGATAGAGCCTTGGGTAAGGAGGAAATGGTTGAAGGAGCCAGCTAGGCTCCCACTGCGTGACGTCTCACCATCATAGTGGAAAAGGGTGGCTTTGTGTTGCTGAGTGACCTTATCCAGATGTGGGGAAGATTTGACATGACCTCTTCAGAGGAAACAGCAACTCCTTTCTCTAGGCCCCATCTTTGCCTTCCCATTCAAGGAGTGCCTGGCTCTTTAGGTCTCTGCCACCAACTCTGTGCCTTGGGCTTCAGGTTGTCAGGACCCTGGGTTTGGCCAGCAGCTCAGGAGCAAGTTTCCAGCCTAACCTGGTTGCCTCAGCTCAGTGCTTCCTCAATGCCTGCATTTTCTGTGGAAACTGAGCCAAGTCCTTTGGATTGTGGCTTTCCTGAGAGCCAACGAGGTAGGCAGAACCCCAGAGGCACAGCATCTTGTAGAGCAGTGGTGAACCTAAACTCCATTTAGACCCCCACACTACCCTCTCAGCTGTGGATTAGCCTGGTGCTGCTTCCCAGTTACTGGCGAACGGCTGGGAGCTGGGTGGGTTTTCAAGCAGCTTTAATCTACTTGCCGAAGGTGAAGTGGGAGAAAGTGCCACTGTCCCATTAGGGAATCTTGCTCATATACTGGCAGCTCTAGAACTCGAAATGGTGCCAGCCATTTCTATCACCATCACCTGAAGACTTGGGATTCTGTTCTCTGAGGCCATCACTGGCTCCCCCAGCCCTCAAACTGAGCTCAAGGGCCCTCAGCCAGGAGGTCCCCAAATCTGGAGTCATGGAAAATTTGGGCTTTTGATGTTCTGCCAGTAGCTGGGGACTCTGCTTCCAGCTGGCACAAGTGCAGGAAAGGGACACTGTTAAGTACTCAGGTGAGAATGTTAATGGTGTTGCCTCTCTCCAGGAAGGACAGCCAAAAACATCAACATGCTCTTACCCTTTGACTCAGAAATTCTATTTCTGGAGGTTTATCTCATGAAAACCATCAGATATATGGATAGATAAGGTATTATTGATGTCTTATTTCTAAGAGGGTAAATCTGGACACTTAAAATGTCTGTTGATCAGAAACTGAATCAGTGCTATCACCTGTAGCGTAGCTGTGTCATAGATGAGTAATGCAGCCCTGAGCAGACATGGAATGGGGAATTTTAATGAGGATAAATAATGAGGATATGTTTGGTAGAAAATGATGCAAAATGGTGTTAGCTCCATAGCCTCAAGTGTGCATTTTTGGAAAAAGGCCCTGTGTATACTTAAGTAGGAAGAAGACTGTACATCAAAGTGGCTTATCTGGATGGAGGTGTAGCAGATGCTTTTGATTTCCTTTGCACTTTCCTAACATTAAAAACATTCTCTATGTGTATTTATAATTTTTCTAATCAGAAAGAGTGGTACTTTAGGAACAGAACACCCTTACTCTCTCTGCCTCTTAGCACCCTCCTCCCTCAGCAAGCACCTTGTAATGGAGAGTGGGTATCTCAGCCTCAGTGCCTAGTTGCTCAAGGTGTAGGGACACTTCATACCACCCCATCTTCTGTGCCCCCAACATCAGGCCAGGTGTTGGGCTCTGAGGGAGCCAGTCAGCTTTGGAGCATCCCAGGACAGCTTTGCTGGTACACCACAGGTCAGACCATGGGCTATTACAATGCTTCTGCTCCCACCTCTCCCCACGATAGACTAGCACAAGGGCTGACATCTTCCCCGTGCTGTCTTTCCTGCCCCCAAACTTAAGCTGGGTCTGGCTGCCTGGCAGGAAGTTTCCATTTAGGCCTACTGTACTGACCTTGCCTGAGCCAGAGGAGTAGGAGGTGGACTACACAGTTTCTTGTGATTTCTTCCATGAGCTGTTGAATAGAGGCCAGACAACCCTTACCTCCAAGGAGCTCTCTGTGTGGGGAAATTGACAGTAGAGATACCACCTATAGCCAAGTCCCAGCTTCCCAAACTAAGGATCACGGACTTCTCCCTGATAGAGACTAGATACTCCTCTTTAGTTGCACATGACAAGTGGGATTTGGGTTTGAGAGCCTTCACTCTGATTGTGGTGAGGAAGATGGGCCCAGAGGGTTGAGGGCAGGAGGCTGGGTGAGTGTGAGTAAGTGGACCAGGTGTACGTTTGGCTGGGAATAAGGGGAATGAAGGAGAAAAGCTCCCCCTCCCCAAATGGAGGCTGCTAGCTGCTGGCACTGGGGCCTGAGTGGTGACAGCTTAAGATCAGCAGGGAGAGTCTCTGCAGTCCTTTGGGCCCACCAAGTCAGTCCCAGGGGATATGGCATAGCCACCTTCAAGCATGCTCTAATATCCCTCTCCTGGCTAGCTGCTCTGACCCGAGGCTTTCCTTGCAGCTGGTGAAGACACATAACTTGCCAACCACCAGGAACTATATCTTTGGCTACCACCCCCATGGCATCATGGGCCTAGGTGCCTTCTGCAACTTCAGCACAGAGGCTACAGAAGTGAGCAAGAAGTTCCCTGGCATAAGGCCCTACCTGGCCACACTGGCTGGCAACTTCCGGATGCCTGTGCTGCGAGAATACCTGATGTCTGGAGGTGAGAGTCCACCTCTGCCTGCCCTCTGGATTCTGCTGTCAAGGATTGAGCCTTCACATTGAGCAGAGTAACACAGGGAACTGACATGCCATTCCCCATGCTTGTCCTATGCAGGGAAGTGCCACCTGCCGAAGTCACTGGGTCAGGGCTGAGCAGGCAGCCGGTTTATATTGTCTTCAGGATTCAGCTTGCATAACATCTCCTCTGGGAGGGATTCTCTGCCCCCCTTTCCTGGCCTTCACATTGCCCATTGTCCACCCTCATTGTAAAGGGCACTGTCATTGACTGCTGCCCATTCACTCACTAGAATCCCCAGTACCTGGCACCAACTTGACAAAGTTAAGACCTCAGGGAATGTTTGTGGAATAAGAGTTCCCCAGACAATCTCACATCACTGTCTGCATTTTACAAATAAGAAAGCTGAGGCTCACAGACAGGGTCATACAGCCTCTAAGTTGGGTGGCTTAGGTCTGGGACCCATGTACAGAGCTTTCCGGTTTATGCTTGACTGAGTGGGAAGGAAGGCAGTGCATCTATGAGCAGTCCTGACTGTATGTCTTTCCCTCTCCCCCCAGGCATCTGCCCTGTCAACCGGGATACCATAGACTACTTGTTATCGAAAAATGGGAGTGGCAATGCCATCATCATTGTGGTGGGGGGTGCGGCTGAGTCCCTGAGCTCCATGCCTGGCAAGAACGCAGTTACCTTGAAGAACCGCAAAGGCTTTGTGAAACTGGCTCTGCGCCATGGGTAACCCTTCCTATACTCCCTAGTACCCACCATTCCAGTGCTCCCCTCAGCCCAGGCAGAGATACCTCAGCCTCTGCAAGCAGGGCCCAGTCCCCAGGAAGGCACAGAACGGGGGATGTTGGAGGCCAGACTGCACACTGTAGGCCAAGTTTGCCCAAGGATAGACAGATGCCTGAATAGGGAAAAGATGTGGCCTGTGGCCTCTGGGCCCTTACAGGCACACTGAGAAGCCAGGCTCACCTGCAGGATTTGGACACCTGGGGCCAAAATGCACCATGCAAGTAGGAGAGCAGGAGGGGGTGGGGGAATGGCGTGGCCAGAAACATGGAGGAAGGTTTGTTGGAGGGTGACCTTGGGGACAAGCAGAGAGGATCTGGGCAGCTTGGATCTCTCTGGCCTTTTCTAGAAAACTAGAGGTACATTTTGTGTTACCATCTGCCTAACACATTGAATTTTATAAGCTCCCAGCTTCTACTGTCTTCTTTAATTCCCCAGCAATCCAGCAAATGAGACTGAGTCTCCATTTCCCACAGGAGAAGACTGAGACTAAGTGACTAGTTAGGGGCACATTGTGAGGCGTACTCTGGGTTCACTGCTTTCCTGCAAGATGTGGGTTCTGAGCAGGTTGTGGGGAGGGAGGACAGCCCTGAAGTGGTGCATGGGCCAGAGAGGGAGATCTGGCCTGCGGTTACACACAAGCTAGGGAAGGTACTCAGCCATCCTGTCTGCCTGGACCTCGGGGACAGTAGTCCTCCCCTCTGTCCCCTCAAGACACTAATTGGGCTTCATTAGAGACTGTTCTCTAGAGACCAGCCAGGACCCAGCCCTTGAACCTGTCAAATCCAACCCAGTCCCTGCTTTCAGAGAAGTAGGAGGCTTAGACAGTATGCTAAGGCTGTGACATGGGGCTGACTCCAGGGTGGAGTGAAATCAGGGGCAGGGAGGCCTTCCCAAGGGAAGCAGGCCTTGCAGGATGAGGGCAAAAATGACATCCCAGAACAGGTGCTCCCCAGTCACAAGCAGCAGGCTGGGGACCCCATCAGAATCTGGGTAGGAGAGGATGTGTGGCTCTGGTCTGCCCCAAGAGCCAGAGGGCAGCTTGGTCTGTGTCCAGCCCCTCTAGGGAACCGAAGCTAGTGACTGGGCAGTGACAGACCCTGGCTTCTCCCTCCCAGAGCTGACCTGGTTCCCATCTACTCCTTTGGGGAGAATGAGGTGTACAAGCAGGTGATCTTCGAGGAGGGCTCCTGGGGCCGATGGGTCCAGAAGAAGTTCCAGAAGTACATCGGCTTTGCCCCGTGCATCTTCCATGGCCGAGGCCTCTTCTCCTCTGACACCTGGGGGCTGGTGCCATACTCCAAGCCTATCACTACTGTTGGTGAGTCTCCAGCCTGCACACCAAGGACTGTCCTGGCAGGATCCCCGTGTAGGCCGCCTGGCCTGAAAGCTGTGCTCTTAGAAGGAGGCCCTTGATGTCCTGGGTGCTGGCAGGCGGCACCAGTCGGGGGAGGTGGGGACAGGTGAGAAAATGAGACCCACAGGAATGGGGAAGTCTGCAGGAAACTTAGGGCAAAGACCACTGAGGCTGTGATCAGGGTGTCTGGGTGCTCTAGTGGGTCGCAGTAGACTCCCCTGAGGAAGTAACTCTGGTACTGTTGACTGATAGGAATTGTTCAGCAAAAGAAGAGAGGAAGGGAACTTCTGCCAGAAGCAATAACCTAAGTGAAATTGCAGAAAAAAGATTGGATAGATTTTTGAGGAACAATGAAAAGAATATAGCTAAAGCATAGATCTACAGTTGGACCTCAGCTGTGTTGTTTTGTGTATCTTGGGGACAATTCAGAGGACTGCAAAAGATTACCTAGCATGAGTGTGTTCCTATGGGTGCGTGTTAAAGGTCACAAGCCAGAGATCTCACAGGAGCATGTGGCCCTGGGCAGTGGAGTTAAAGGGCCAAAGTTCATGCACATTGTGTTATCAGAGACAGGTGATTACTTCATACTTTCAGAGACAAAGCAAGCAGCAAGGCAGCAGGAGGACTTCCCTGCACAGGGGTAGCTGGAGAGGACAGGGGATCCTGTGGACAGTGCCAATGCAAAGCTGCCAGAGGGTGTTTGGGAGAGCAGGTTCATATTTGCATTTTAAAGTGGACTCTGTGAGCAGGACATGATGGCACAGGCCTTTAATCCCAGCAGTCTGGGAAGCTGAGGCAGGAGGATCATCAGTTTGCAAGTTGAAACCCAGTCTGGGCAACTTAGTGAGACTGTATCTCAAAATAAAAAATAAAAAGTGTGGGCATGGTGGTACACACTTATAACCCCAGCCCTCAGGAGGCTGAGGCTAGAAGATGGCCACAACTTCAAGGCCAGCCTGAACTACATGGTGATACCCTCTCTCATAAAATAAAATAATGTTTGGAAATGTAGCTCATGTGGAGCCTACAGCTGCTGGGTAGGTTAGAATGGGCAAAGTGGAAACCCTGAGATCATACCGTAAGCTTTTGTGTGACTTGGCCTGAGGGTAACCAATGACAACAGAAGAGAAGTCCATAGATTTGGGAGAAATCTCAGGAACAGCATTGGCAAGGCTTAGAGGAGGATTGGGTTTGGAGATAGTGCAGGACGGAAACTTAATACACGTGTGTTAGGAGTGTTGGTCTCTTTTCCCCTTTCCTGCCCTTGCCACTCTTCAAAGCACATCCTATTCTTCATAGAATCCTTAGAAAAGCCCTCCTGTGTGTCCCAAGGCTAAAAGAGGCAGAGTAGCTAGAGCAGAGCAAAAGCAGACATTTGTTTCATCCCATGAGTTTTACAGAAACATCTATAGAGTGCAAAGGGTTGGTTTCACCTGCTGCTAAGAGGTTTTGTGGCCTTGGGCAGGTCCCTTCCCGTATCCTGGGCATTCAGTCTTCTCATCCATCAGAGGGAGCAAAGCAGTCTGCAAGGAAGTCCTGGTGCATGGTTGGCACAAAGTCACCACCATCAGCTTCCTGGATGCTTAGGAAGGGGATGTGCCATGGCACTGATTAACCAGGTGCCTTTGTCTCTCCCTGCAGTGGGTGAGCCCATCACCATCCCCAAGGTGGTACACCCGACCCAGCAGGACATTGATCTCTACCACGCCATGTACATGGAGGCCCTGGTGAAGCTCTTTGACAAGCACAAGACCAAGTTTGGTCTCTCAGAGACTGAAGTCCTGGAGGTGAACTGATCCAACCCTTGGAAGGAACCGGCTGCAAACTGTTTTCTACCGAGCCCTCAAGTGCTTTTCGTTCTGTAAATTTGGAAGCGTCATGGGTGTCTGTGGGTTATTTAAAAGAAATTATAATTTGTTAAACCATTACAATGTTAGGTGTTTTTTTAAGAAGGAATAAGTCAATATTTTAAGCTCTTTCACTTCTAGGATGTCCTGTTCTAGGTCGTGGCTAACACATCTGGGCCTTTATTGGTTTCTCAACCAAACCCGCAGGTTCCCTTCCTAAACTGATGGAGAAAATTGGGTTCTGGTTAATTGGGGAAGGATGGCCATTCATGTATCAAGTCATCCAGATGCTTCATTCTTCTCTCCTGGGCATGACAGGCAGAACCCACTTCTAACACAAACATCTCTATTCCCACCACCCCACGCTTAACTGGAAGACTTGGTCCCTGTCACCCAGGGGAAGATGTGGAGGGCACAGCTGTCCCCACTTTGGAAAGGCAGTGGTGAGCACCCAGAATGCTCCAGCTTGAGTCTCCTCTAGGCCCCTGACCTGACCCCTACTCTGTCAAATCTGAGCCTAGACCAGCTGCCAGTGATAGTGTGTGAGGGCAGCACTACTGCAGAGACACCATGTGTTGGATTCTCCAGCCCTGCATGTTGTCAGAGTAACTGGCTTTGCTCAGGAAGCTGATGGCATGGACTGTACTGACTCAGCCTTATCCTGGAGCATGTCCTTCCCAGTGGCCTCGGTTTGCCCGGGTCACACCCGAGTCTGGTTACAGAAGGGCCTGGCCTTCTGAATAGCACACTGGGTCCAGGAGAGGAGGTCCCGAACCCAAGCCTTACATATTTGTGCCTTTCTGAGGGGCTTGGAACCAGGGAGGCCCCTCCTCTGTGTGTCGTTTTCTCTCCATAACATCATTGTTCCATGTCAGAATTTTGTATATTCCTAAACAAATAAACAGAAAAAAAGAACCCTCCGTGCATGGTTTCTGGGCTCTGTCTGCACCCTGCCACGACCCTGGGGATGGCCAGGGGCTTGCCGGCTGCCTGCTGCACCCCCTGGTACACTTGTTACCAATGGCTATATAACTTTACTTCAAAACATAGTGGCTTCAAACATTTTTCTCTCACTATCTGCCAAGTTGAGAACTGAGGCTTTGCTGGATCCTCTACTTGAGGTGTCTGCTAAGGCCACAGTCATCTCAAAGTCCAAGGGAAGGCCCTTCCTATGGTTGATGGCAGGATTCACTTCCTCACTGACTGGTAACCAGAGGCTGCTCTTGGTTCCTCGCCGTGTTCATCTTTCCACAGGGTAACGCAGTTTTAGCTGACTCATCAGAGTGAGCAAGAAGAGCCAGTATGCAAAGAGAGTAGCATGTGAGCAAGATGGAAGCCACAGTCTGTTGTAACCTAATCGTGGAAGTGATGACAGCAAGGGTTTGTTAGACATGAGTGTCTAGGTCCAGCTCACACCTGAGCGATCTTACAAGGAAGTAAACACCAAGAAAGGTAGGGGCACTGTCCTGCTGGGAAGTCCTAGAATGGCTGAGGATGAAGGGTCCTTACAAGTCACCAAAACCATGTTCCCTGCATGTGACCTTGTCTATACCCAACGGGAAGGATATCTGACCTGCTGTCCGCTCAGTGCTTACAAGCTCTCACAGGATGCCACTCTCTGTTCTAAGCGCTAATCCCAGCTGAGACCCAAGGATTTCTCCCAACCTCCTTCCTGTGGGAACGCTCGTCCTGCTGTCTTTGCCGGTCCTCCTCCTCCGTGTTGGAAGCAAGCTGGGTATGGGCTGCAGTGAGACATTGGAGACAGCTGAGGATAGCCAGGGTGCTCAGGGCTGTGGCCAGGAGCACCTCTAGCCCAAGCTAAGGCGCCTCGCTGAGGAGGAGAGTATGTCATCTGGGCCTTGAAGTGTAGTTGGAGGTTTGCCAGGAAGGGAGGAGAAGGGAGGGTTTGCAGGTGATGACTGGAAAGACTGAGGGGCAGGGAATGGCCTGTGACTAGGGTGGGCTCAGAAGGGAAAGTAGTTGGATTCCCCCAGAGAGCATTTAGGTGGCCACAGCAGAGTGGTGGGGGGAAGTGCCCTGGAGGGATCAGCAGAAGGTAGATTCCTAGTGCCAGACAAGCCTCCGGACATGCTCAGGACAGAGGACAGCCATGTAGGAGGCCAGCCGGGCTTTCTGATGAGAGACTGAGCTCTACTCTTATCCCCCAGCCTGAGGCTAACCTGACACTGGATTATAACCTAAGGCATCCCTTAAATAGAGGCTGTTTTCTTGGGATGTGAATTGTGACTGACTGCTGTGTACTAGAGGACTCAGCCATCTCTGCCTAAGGAGAATAGCAGTAATAACTGGCTCCCAGATCCCAGCAGGATCCCCGCGCCCAGGGCAAAGTATATCTAGCAGCAGCCTGTCCAGAGCAGAGAACAGGCCAGCCTGCTCCAATGCTATGAGACTACAGGTAGGTGCTGTGGGTGTTGCCTCAGGACTTTTTTTTTTTTTTTTTACCTTGAGAAGATTTTGCCCTGGGTGGTGGTGTTGATGGGCTGGTGACCTCAACCTGAAAATTGTCATTTCCATGATTTTGACTGTGGTTCCCAAACAAACCACAAGGAGGCACTAAGACCACAAGGCTAGGTCTAAGGCAAATGATTTTGGCTTCCTGAGCTTCTTATATCTCCACAATTATTCAGCTCTTAGGCTGGACTAGCAACTAGGGAGCAGCAAATCAAGGATTCACAAATGCTTAGGATTAGACAGGAATTTCAGTCATCCACCTAGAATAAATACTCCTAATCTGGACAATGGCATAGAGGGCCAATGGACTTGCCTCTAACTACACAACAGATCAACATTTACTGCATGCTTCCTTTTGATAAGGCTCGAGAGGTTTCCGAGTGGAATGCCCATTGTTCTTGGGGTTCTAGTCGTTAGTGCTACCTGCCCATCAGCAGAACTGTCATTGCTTTTCCCTGGACACTTCTGTCTTCTTCTTGCTCTCCGGTGCCTGCCTGTTCCTGCTCCTGCTGAAGTGTTTTTCAAACCTCCTTTTGCATTCCTAAAAACACATACTAACTAGTTAGTGTGGGCTCCAGCCCAGGATACTGCAAATCCTACCTGCACTATCAATAAGCCTTGACTTCTGAATTTGTGAAATGGGCATAATCCATTTCTGAATAACTGAGATCATAGGTATATAAATATATAGTATATAAATTTAAATCATTCATCCCAGGGCTTGGCCCATAGCCCTCACCCAGAAACAGCAGTTATAGTCATTACCCTTATCTGCTCTCCCTGACCTAACAGACTTAGCTCCTGTTTCCAGGTTCCCTCCCAACTCACTATTTCTGCATCTGGCAAATTGCCTTTCTTTTAGTTTTTGTTGCAGAGAACATAGTTCATATACCACAAAAGTACCCCCATTTTTAAAAAAGCATATCCTTTTGAAATGGGTAGTTCAGTGGGTTTTAGTATTTTGATAAAGTTGTGCATCGCCAATTTCTAATTGCAGAACATTTTCATCAGCCCCCAAAGAAACCCCATGCCCATTAACAGTCACTCCTCCAGCTCCTTGGCCAGCTCCTGGCTAGTCAGTAATTTATTTTCTGTCTACATATTTGCTCATTCTGGACATTTCACATAAATGGAATCATATAATATGTGACCTTTTATGTCTAGCTTTCACTTCAGACATGTGAGATACATCCACATGACGGGGGGGGGGGGAGAGAGAGAGAGAGAGAGAGAGAGAGAGAAACCAAAAATATATATACATTGTGGAAAAGAAAAATAGCATGATCTTGTCTAGGTGGCGTTACCCTCATATGGGGGACCCTATAGGATGTCATATACCACAGAAAACCATTACATTGCCAGCCCCTAGAGAAAAAATTTAAAATGCAATGTGTGGCGGTCTCACTGTCCAAGGTTGCCCGAACAGCAGTTTGCTGTACCAATGAAATCTCTGGAAGTTGATGGTCACCACTTTAAGCACCTCTTATAAATGTAGAGGCCAAAGATACATGATATCGCAATAAGTTTAGAATATATATAGTGTCAAGTATAGAATATATATATATATATATATATACACATATACATATATATATAATATAGTGTCAAATATATCATTTGTCCTTTGAAGCAAAAAAAGTGTTAATTTGATACAATCAAGCTTGTCTCTTTTTTGTTGTTGGGTATACTTTTTGTGTTCTATCTAACAAAACTCAGCTTCATTCCAAGTCTCAAATATAGACATGCCTCATTTAATGACCAAGTTCCACACTCGTGTCTAAGTAGTTAAATGAATTGATCATCAAACAAGGAATTATATATTCCATACTTGTGTTAGATGGCTTCTTCTAAAATTTTTATAGTTTTCAGCTCTTACATTTAGACTCTGGATTATTTTGAGTTAATTTTTGTATGTGGCTGAGGTAGGGTCCAACTGCATTCTTTTGCATGTGGTTATCTAGTTATCTAACACAAGCATTAGTCTTCCCTCATTGAATTGTCTTGACATTCTTTTGACCATAAATGTGAAAGTTTATTTCTGGATTTCCAGTTCAACAAATCTGTATTTCTGTAGTTATGCTGCTCTACCTTTTTTTTTTTTTTTTTGGTGCTAGGATTGAACCCAGGGCCTTATGCGTGCTAGGCAAGTGCTGTAGCACTGAACTACACCCCTACACCTGTCACACAGTCTTAGTTTTGTGATAAATGTTGAAATTGGGACGTCTTTCATTTTGTTCCCTTTATCAAGTTATTTTGAATATTTTGTGTCCCTTGCATTTCCATATGAATTTTAGGATCTGCTTGCTAACAACTGCAGAAAAAAGCACCTGAGATTTTGATAGGAATTGTATTAAATATGTGGGTCAATTTGGTGATTTGGCTGTCATAATGTCAAGTCTAAGGATATTTCCATTTGTTTAGATTTTCTTTAATTTTTATTTTTCCTTTCTGAGACCAGGTCTCACTATGTAGTCCAAACTGACTTTAAATTCTTAATCCTCCTTCCTCAGCCTCCTGAGTTCTGGTATTACAGGCATGCATCACCACACCTGGTCCATGAAATTGTTTCTTAATTTCATTTTGGGGTGCTCCTATTATTGTATAGAAATACATTTTTTTTTGCATACTGATTGTGTTTCTTGCAACCTTGCTAAACTTACTTATTAGTTCTAATTGGTTGGTGTTTTTTATGAATTGCTGTAGATACTATATATAGCAGACCATTCCATGTGAATGGTGAATAGAGCTATTTTATTTCCTTCCATCTGGACACCTTGAATTTTTTTTTCTTGCCAAATTACCCTGGAACTAGAATTTTCAGTATGTTGTTGAATAATAACGGTGAAGGCAAACATCTAGTCTTTTACTAGTAAGTTTAATGTTAACTGTACAATGCCCTTTATTATGTTATGAAATTTCATTACACTCCTAGGCTTATTTACTTTTTAAAGTATTTTTGTTTGTTTTTAGACAGGGTCTTGCTATGCAGTCCAGGCTGGTCTTGAAGTCACAACAGTCCTCTTGCCTTAGGCTCCCAAATTCTAGGATTACAGGCATGTTTATCATGAAAGAGTGCTGCTTTTTCTGCACCTATTGAGTTGATCACATGGTTTTTATCTTTTATCTATTGATATGGCATATTATATTCATGGATATATGTATGCTAAACTGCACTTTAATTCTGGAAAATCATACTTGCTCATGATATATTATCCATTCTATATGTTTCTGGATTTGACTAGTTTTTATCTTATTGTTTATGATATGCTTACTAGAAGATTCAAAATTATGTATGTGCCTTGCATATTATTTTATTTACTTATTTTTTCAGTACTCCAGATTCAACCTGAAGCTTCACACATGCTTGGCAAGCACTCTACTACTGAACTACACCCCCAGGCCATTTCAAAACTTTTTATTTTGAGACAGGGTCTCACTAAATTTCCTAGTCTTTTTTTTTTTTTTTTTTGGTCTTTTTTGAGGCAAGGTCTCACTATGTATTTCAGGCTGGCCTTGAACTCACAGCAATCCTCCTGCCTCAGTCTCCTGAGTGCTGGAATTATAGGCGTGCACCACCACACCCAGCTCCAGTCAGGTATTAAACATGGGATCTTTCTGCTTCGGCTCCAGACTAGCTGGGATTACAGGCGTGTACCACCTATACGACCAGTCATGTGGTAATAATTTTTGTTTTACACTCTATTCTGTGACTGGGAATGGTGGTCCATGCTTGTAATCCCAGCTACTCAGGAGTCTGAAGTAGGAGGACTGCAAGTTGACTGGGCAATTTAACAAGAAATTGTCTTAGGGGAAAAAAAGGAGTGGGGTTGGGGATATAGTGGCACAGTGTCCCTTTAGTACCTCTGAGTTCAATTCCCAGTACTAAAAAAAGACAGACAGACAGATCAGTCAATGTTGTACAGCCTATATTAGTATGGTCACCCAAACTTTCCATTTGCATGGATTCTTTCCCTTTCAACCTATTTTTGTTTATACAGTTCATCTCTTGTAGACCTAATACTATGGAATTTTAGAATATTCATGTTTCTACTCTCCATCTTCTGATGGGAGTGATTTTAGTAATTTCTGATTAGACTGATTTTATATTTACATGCAGTGTAATTGCTTATGAAGTAAGATTTATATCTGTCTTGCTACTTTTGTTTGAGGAGGTGTGAGGTTTGCATTTGCTTTGTTTTTTCTCTACTCAACCTTCTTTTGTATTAAGCATGTACTTTTATTATACTGTTTTAATTCTCTTGTTTCTTTTACTGCATATTTTAATTTTCTTAGTGATTATAATTAATATGTTAATTTAAAGCCATCTAGCTTAGATTAACATCATCTTAATTTCTTCATGTTGTGGACTGGTGACTTGAGAGAAAAGATGGTAGAATGGGTTGAATGGTGTCTCACAGAGTGATATGGACACATCCTCAATCTCTGGAAACTGTGAGTATGACTTTATTCAGAATAATAGTTTCTTGGCAGATGTAAGTAGGTTAAGGATGTCTATTTAATCTGGTGGTAATACTGGATCATCTGGTGGGCTGAAACCAAGTGATAAATGTCATTGAAGGAGAGAAGACACTGAGAAAGGGGATAAATTCATGTGAAAATGGAGGCAGAGAGTTGAGTAGTCACAAGCCACAGGACACCTGAAGCCCCGGAAAATTCTAAGGGTCAAAAGGTTCTCCCCAGAGTACTGAAAAGAAGCACAGCCCTTCCAACTCCTTCATTTTGGACTCCTGGCCTCTAGAACTGTGAGAGAACACATTTCTGCTGGTTTAAACTAGCTTAAGCTAATACAAATAATGACCTTTAATATATTTATACCACTTGAAACAGAAGTTGTATCCTTGGATGGCAGACACTAGTCTCCTCACAAATCAAATATTCCATTTTTCTTTAATTGGGGTGGACTGCAAGTTTGGAAAGCACTCTTCCTTAGTGCTTCTGAGAGGGTGGAAGAGTTCCTATTTAATGAGTCATAATGAGAACGTTAGGAGAAGAAAAAAAAAAAAAAACAGACACTTCCCTTATGCCCTGGCTTCAACCACAGTTTTTAAAGCAAACTTATGCCACATATAGATTTGAAACTCATTTTTTATTCCTTCTTTCCTGGTTTTTGTTTTTGTTTTTGTTTAGATGATAGGGAGATGGGGAATCACACTGTGTTTTGAAGGATGGCCTTAAATTCCTGGGCCCAAGCCATCCTTCTGCCTCCCCTGGGACTATCAGCATATGCCATTGTGCCTGTACTTTTAAATTATTGTTTCCTTTGCAAGCTATTTTCCAAAATAGTTTTCACCATTTTCTGCTTACAGAGTTTTGGTTAAGTTTCCCTCCAATTTTTTTCTTACACACACACACAATTTTATACCCTACTTTTTAATATAATATTGTCATACTAGAACACATTTAAGAAGGTTCTTTGTTTAGTTCTAAAAGATTATGACATAAAGCAAGTTATTTTTGAGATTTCTAGTTAATTCTGGTGCCAATGGATACATTAAGGTTTTTTTCCAATTAAACATGAATGGTATGTCTTTTTCATTCAATATATGACTATATATATATATAAAATGTGTGTGTGTGTACTTTTTTGTTATCAGGAATCAAACTCAGGACCTCATGCTTGCTAGACAGGTAGTGTGCCGCTGAGCTATATCCCAAGCCCTCTAAAAATATGTTTTGAAAACAAAGATGACTTTTAAAAAAAAGGAAAACAGATATGACTTCACTATATAAGTAACGCTTACTTAAAATATATGCAGTTTTGTTACTTTGTTTTGGTATCAGGAATTGAGCTCAAGACCTTGCACTTGACAGACTGGTGCTGTGCCTCTGAGTTATATCCCTGGCCCCTATATACAGTTTCAACACTCTTTTCTTAGAGGCAGTAAAATACAGGCTTAATATTGGAATAAGATTACTTTAGCATTACAACTCAACACCGGAAATGTGACCTTGGGCAAGTGACATGATTGCCTTACGTTTCCAGTTTTTGACTGGCACATATCTACCTCTGAACAAATTATTATAATTATTTTTAAATCTAAGCTGTAGGGAGTTGAGGCCCTACAGCTTAGATTTCTCTATCCTCTGCTATAAAACCCCACTGTGGTAGTCCCACCTTGAATAAAGTCTGCCTTACCATTCTTTAGTAAATAAATTAATTACTTAAGAGCTAAGCTTTAGTGAGCACAGTGTTATAAAAAAGTAAAATGTAAATACATTTTTATTTTGTTTATAGGAAATAATACAAGATTATGATACAATGAAAATTACAGGATGTTAAAAATTCACTTTTTAGAAAGTTGTTACTTGTAATGACTGTCATGCTTTTCCACTGTGAAGTTAACTCTTTTCTTTCATACTTTGAGACTATGTAAACATTTACTTCCTCTTGAAATAGTTATTATTTCTATGAATAAAGACTCTTAGATCTTTATTTTTCAAAATTCTTGTGGATTCCCATTTTATTCCACGAATTTTAAGCAGTTCTAGCATTGTTTATCCTGATTCTTAAACTACCCCAGATCTGGGCAGTGTGAGTCTCTTCAAATTGGCTTTTGTGTCCTCATAGCATCATTTGTCCCTATCATTTTTCTAAGCCCTTCCTTACTTTCTGGCACATCTAGATGAGCCAAGATCATCTTGTACTTTTTTTCTGGACCAATCCTGGGAATACTCCCTTTCCTGAGTCCTGGTTCCTCCTCGTGGAGGACCAAGATTTGGGCAGTTCTTATCCAGAAACCACAGGGTTTATCCCAGTTCTTTTCCTTCTCATATTTGTTACTCCTTGTTCAGATGGAAGACCAGCTCTTCTTACCTTCACATACTGATATATTTGTTCAGCTGCTCTGTAAGGAGCCACTCTCCTGCTGCTTCCATTGCCCTCATGCTCAACCCAGGTATGGGTGGGGGTTCTCTCTCAGGATTTTTAAATAGTTTTTCAACCAAGGACTCTGCCTTTGCTTTGCTTTGTTTCTTTTTCCTTCCTTTTGTTTTTGTTTTTGTTTTCCCCTTCCCTTTCCCATGCCTCCCTTACTGTCTTTGTTACTTTTCTCTCCTTGATGGGACTAAACACCCAACACTCAAAATGGAGGAAAGAAAGATTGATTGAGCTCAGTGTTTGTGGAGGTTTCAGTCCATAAGCAGTGGCACCAAGGCAGGGTGGCACAGCACTGGGGCAACACTTCAAGGCAACAGCCAGAGCAAAAAGGGGGAACAAGCCTCTTCTCCTCCCTTATGTTGTACATAGGCCATTCCTCTCTCCACGGTGGGTATTGCACTCACAAAATCTCTGTGCCTTCCTCTTGCACAGCATGAGGATATTTACATTAAGTAAGGATCGTGGCTCCCTGCTGAGTCTCTTAGCTGAAGGGCTAAATTTCTCAAGTTGACACAATGGATCAATCATAACACTTACCTTTCTTCCATTTGTTTTATTTCTGTTTTTACAGATGAAACCCAGGCTCTTTGCATGGAGCTATATCCCCAGCCATGTTCTATTTAAATTTTGAGTCAAAGTCTTGCAAAGTTGCAAAACTGCCAGGGCTAGTCTCAAACTTCTGATCCTCTGGCCTCAGCCTCTCAGAGTGCTGGGATTACAGGCGTGTGCTACCACATTTAGCCTAGCATTTTCATTTTGCTCTAAACCCCATAAACTATGTCTAGGTAGTCCTGTTCTTTATTCTGCTTGCACTCTTCCACCTCACTTACAGCCCTCCTGTATGGACTCCTCATTACCCACTCTGGTTCTCTATCTTTTGCCAGGACCCTTCCTTCCACCAGTCCTGCGCCTGCATGGAAACCCTCCTCGTGTTGCTGTGATTCTTACTTTCTGCTCTGGGCCATTCTTCATCCTCTCCCAGAACTCACAACACTTTGTTATTGGCCCCATCCTATGGGTTTTGGGCAAAATGATGTAAGAAGAAAAAAAAAATTTAAGGAGTTTTACCATTAGAATTTCTTTGCAGCTATACTTTACTATGGATGAGAACCTGGTTCTTACATTCGTAAAATTTAGAGTCTTAAATGGTATATTCTAATTAATTCAGGAAGCATGGTGCAGGAGAAAGTCTCAGTCTAGGGAGTGAGAAATCTGGGTTCACATTGTCGATTTGCCACTGGGAACCATGTGACTTTGGGCGGGTTATTTCTGCTCTTGAGCCTTTTTGTAGGTATCTGTAAAACTGATACAGTAACACCTGTACGATCCAGTGGGGACCCACCAGAGAAATGAATGTATACACAGCACTTAGCAAATGTTAGTTCTCTTTCACCCACAGAAACACCTGGAGGCTCAGAGAAGGGAATCAACTTGTCTAAAATCTTGAAGCTATTCCACTGCAGGTCAACTGTCCTTGGGCTTCTGGCCCTGGTGTGGAGTCGTCACTCTTCTTTCTTTAGAGCCAGGGTGCTCCTGGAAACCTGTGAGACCATGCTTGGCAGGGGAGGCTTCACCAGTCATAGAATCAGCTTAACAAAGGAGAGTATTTGCCTTTTAGCTCCATTAAACCTAGAAACTCAGCTGTATCTTTGTTCTAATAGTCCTCAAATTCAAAGAAGTGTTATGATTTATTGCTGCCATTTTCACTACGCTTCCATCCTTGAATTCACTTTTGACACAGCAGCAAATACCATTTCTAAAACATAATCAGATTATGTCACTATCCTGCTTAAATCCTTTAATAGTTGTTCATGTATCTCCCAGAAATCCAAATTTCACTGTGGCCCACAATGGCTAGTAGGACCTGACCCCTGCAGAATCTCCAGCTTAAGTCATTTCCAGCACCTTGAAAGATAGCGCTATTTTTGTTGCATGAAATTACAAACAAAAGCAACACTAAACTGTAAAAGAAATGGAAGGCAGTCTTTGCTTTTACTTTATTTTTGAGGTACCAATTTTTTCAACATGTTTTCCTCCTCCCTCCTCAGCACAACTGCTTTCCTGCCCACTCCCTCCTGGCCTTGTCTTTTACTTCCCTCAGAGCCACACACATAGAAACAGGCTACCACTCCCGCTCCTCCAGCCCACACAGCTTCTTTTTCTCATATCAGCTTTTGTCCAACTGAGCCCTCTGCATCCTTCTGCTCTTGCTATAAGGAGGCTCTTGCCTTCTAAGCAAAGTTTTTTTTTTCCCCTCCTGGATACAGCTCACTTAATCAGCATTATATACATTGTTTATATTCATTGTGTGTCACCCTGGCTGGCCCATTCAGTCAAAAGCTCCCATGTTCACCTTAGCACATTAATAATGACACTGCAACTGAGGGAAAAATCCTGGTGTTGAGGCTCAACTTTGTCTTTTCTGTTACAAGCTTTGTGCCACTTAGAGCAGGTTGATTTTTCTCTCTGTGGGACTGTTCTAGTTGGGGAGGTATGGGATATTATAATCTGGAACCTCAATGTCTCAGAGGCCAGTATTTTGAATGCATGGTCCCTAGAACATGCACTATTGGGAGGTGGTGGAATTTTCAGCAGATGGGACCTAGTGGAAGGAAGTTAGATTGGTGGGAGCATGCCCTTGCAAGGGATATTGGAACTCTGACCTCTTCTCCTCTGTTTTTGCTTCTTGACTACTGTGAAACAGGCTTCCTTCTGCTATGATGTATTGTGCTGCCACTCACTCAAAGCAATAGGGCTGAATGACTATGGAAATGAAACAACTGAAACCATAAACCTTTTCTGTCATCAACTTGATTATCTCAGCTATTTTGTCACAGTGATGGAAAGCTGACTAAGCTCAGGAGGCCTCTATGTGACCTAAATGTTCATTCATTCATTCATTCATTCACTCATTGAAGCTTATGGACCCTGTCTTCTGTGTCAGGATTCTGCAAATTCAAAGAAAAATCAAAAGCAGAGGCTCACAGCAGAGAGAGAGAGACAGACAGACAGACAGAAAGGCAAACCTAAAGTACTCAGTAAGACTATGCACACAAACATATACTACAATGAGGTCAGGCAGCCATTGTGGGAGCCCACAGTAGGTAGTAATTAGTTCAGACTTAAAAACACTTTTTCACAAAGTGTCCTTGGATGGAAAGAAGGCTGCCAGGGTTGACTTACAGGTTTGCTGGTGTGTGTAGGTTCTTTGGGAAACTGCCTCCTTCTGGTTTTACATTACTCACTTGATCTGCAAGACTTTGGCTTTTCTAAACTTCCTTTCAAAACTTCCTCTCCAGGGCTGCCTGAAGAATGTTTCTAAAAGTGACTTCCTCTTGCCCAAGATCAAAGCCAAGTTCCTAGGCAAGGTAGTCAGATTATTCTCAGATGACAGCATTTTCCTCTTCCAGCCTTTTTGCCTGTTGCTTTCTTGTGCAGTCATTGTTTCAGCCATGCCATCTATACCAGGGTCATGTCCTCGGCTCTGTGCTTTTGCTCACATTATTCTTTCTGTCTAGAATACTCTTTGTTTCCTAGGGAGCCTTTGTGGATGGAGGCTGCAGTTAGAATTTTGTCGTGTATCCTTTCATTCTATTTTATGTCATCTCAATTACTGTGCTAGCACTCTGCACTAAGGTGATCTGTGAACTCCCTTCAGTCAGGAATTTGACTGCCTCATTTCTTAAATGTAATGCTCAGGCTGACCACCTGACAAAAGTCTAATGGGTGTTTGATTAAATAAGTAAATGAATGGGAAAAAAGAGGCTCTGCTGAAAGGAAAGGGAAAAATTTAATTTAATTAAGCTTGAGACATCAAAACATCAACCTTTCCCCACCTTGCTCTGATTTACCCAAAGAGTGCATCAGATTGGGATGTTTGACTTTAGGTCTTGCAAACTGAATGTTTGATTTTGATACCATCTTAGTCTGTTTTCTGTTGCTATGACAAAATATGGATCAAATAACATATGAAGAATAGAAATTTCTTTGGTTCATGTTTCTGGAAGCTGGGAAATCCAAGAGGATGGCATCTACTGGGGGCTCTTGGCTACATGGTAACATGGCAGAGGATATCACATGTTGAGATAGAACAAGGCTGTTAGCTTGGGTGGGTCACTATACCTCTTATAAAGCCACTAATAGCATCATGGTGGCCCAACTCTCCTGACCTCATCTAATTCTAATTAGTTCCCCAAAGCCCCACCTCAAATATCATTAACACAGAATTTGGGGATTAAATTTCCAGCACTTGAACTTTTGAAGCACATATTCAAACTACAGCACACACTCAAGCCATCTCTGATGCAAACAGATATAAACACCTTGTTTATCTATTAAACTATTAATCATCTTTTAAGACTTATTGGAAGCCTGCTGTAATGTTGCTTATCATTCCCTGAAGAGTCAGTCACTGTTACCACTTGACTTCAAACCTTCTTCTGTCACTGAATGGATCTTGCAGTATTTGGTAATGTTATAATTGAAGTTCTCTGAGCTTGGCTAAATTTCTCTGGGAGGTATAAGAACATAATAAAAATACTATAATTTAATTTTAAATAATTGAAAATAGCTTTATGTTGAAACAGCCATATTATGGAACAGGATGCAAATAGAAATAGAAAAAAATTTAGAATAAGACATGAAAATGATAGGTGACATTTACTGAGCACTTATTATATACATTGTACTAAACAATTCATATACATTTTTATGAAAACTCTGCAAGCAGTAGGCTAAGTTTCAGCAGATGGAAGAGTAAGGAAAGTACCTTGGCACTTTGGTTTTGGACTTCTGGCTTTCAGAACTGTAAGGGAATAAATTTCTATTTTAAGTCACCTAGCTCATGGCAATTTTATATGGCAGCCTCTGGAAATTCATGTGGCTTAGAGTCATAAATGTTTTCTTTTTTCTTTATTTGAGACAAGTTCTTACTATATAGTTCAGGCTGGTCTTCAACTCCCTAGGTATGCCAGGCTTCTTGAACTCACAGCTATCTTCCTGACTCAGACTCCCAAGTGCTGGGATTACAGGTGGGTGCCTCCATGCCTGGCTCAGAAATGTTTTCTGCACATATCCACAGATCTTGGTGTTGTCTGAGTTGTACAGGATGAAATTTTCGATTTCTCAACTACTTTCCTTTCAACAAACGCATGACCGCGCACACCACCCTAGGCTTTCGTCATGAGGAACTGCTCAATGTTTCAGAATTGAAAACAGTGTAATATCCATGTGATCCAGCCCTGAGATCACATCCAAGGTGTTTTTCGGGAAGCCAGCATGCCTACCTTTGATGAAAAACTTTAAAAAAAATACAGCTAGGGATTGAAGCTAGGGCTTTGCATATGCTAAGCACCTACTTACCATTCAATAGACACACCCGCTAAACCAAAAGTTTAATGCAACTATTATGTGCCAGGTCTTGCACTAGCACTTTACATATATTTACTTACTTAATCCCAATAACATCCCTATTATTGTCTTATGAAAAGGAAAACTAAAGCTAGGGGTGGGGAGACTTGCTTAGGGACAAAGCAAGAAGGTGGGAGCCAAGATCCCAAAAGTGCCTGATTCCTTTTGTGTCAGGCTCGAAAATACTTGTTCCTTTTGCTACATCAGTCCAAGTGGTAGAAAGAGTACAGTCTGGGGTGCGTATATGTGTGGAGAAGGCAGATGGATATCCTGCAGAATGATTCAGTGCTATTCATTGCAGCAGCACCTGTTATGCGCATTATCATTTTATGATCAAAGTAGTCTTTAAGCAGGAAAGGGCTTCACCTTCACATTAAAAAAAAAAAAAGCCCTTATTCTCTTTTTCTCAGACACTGGGGATCCAAAAGAGGACTCTGACATCATTTTGATTGAGGAATTCTCTCTGTCTCTCTGTCTCTGTGTGTGTGTGTGTGTGTGTGTGTGTGTGTGATTGAGGAATTCTCTCTGTCTCTCTGTCTCTCTGTGTGTGTGTGTTTGTGTGTGTGTATGTGGCGGGGTTTGGGAAGGGACGGGTTGTCGCTTGTGTGTGTTACTCATCTATTAAAAGACAAGACAGTAGAACAATCAGGATTACAAAGTTCCTAACGCAGGATCTCAGAGATCAGCTAAGTCTTTTGGAAGGAGGTTTTTGTCCCAGGTGAGATTTGATGGGTAAGCTAGCATTAGTCAGACAGAGAAAAGAAGTCCAATACAAGCAGCCCACCCGCTGAGATGAAGCAGCTTTATGGGCGGCTGGCGCACCTTGTGGTTTATCCTATTAGTGGAGCGCGAGGAGGGCACGGACTTGCGGTTGGAGTTGGTCGTCACTGTGATCTGGTGTTACTGTGTTACCGGTCTCTGGCCTCGATGCATTCTGCACGGCGGCTTTGCTGAACCATAAAGCATTCCTTTTCAACTGATGAGAACACCTAGAAAAAACCCTTCGAAGAGCCTGCAATGGCAGGCTAACAGTCGCGACCCAGCTGCTGCGGAGTTGGTCCCTGCCCTCTGCCGGAGGCCCGTTACCATGGCAACTAGGTTAGGGCGGAAGTGGCTCAGAAGACTGATTCTCACTAATCAGGTGACTCTACAGCCTTCTGCACGTGACACCAGAGCCCAGGCGCGCGCTCTACCTAACCAAGGCCCCGCCCCTCATCCCTTTACGGCAATTGACAGCTCGTTAGAGGAATGGCCTTTGCGGCTCTGACGGGAGATCCCGCCCCTTGATAGTAAAACAACCAATCAGTCTGTTACAGAGAGAAGCAATGCTCCGGATTTCACCCCGGTTTGACAGACGCAATTGAGGCCATCTCGAGTCCCTCCGCCCCCAGCTCATTCCGGCCGGTGATGGATATACTTGTTACCCAATAGCACGTTCCTTGGTTGTCGTTGGGTTCCGCCCCCATGAGAGCGGAACCAATGAGCGAGCCAGAACTCGGCCGGGTGGAGGCGGGTTGCACTGCGGTAATATGGCTCTTCCTTAGCCCGTGGTTGCGACCAGCGCGGGGACCGAGCAACCCTGCCTCTCGGGTGGCCGGTGTCTAGGCTGCAGGGGCTCGACGGGTCGTGGCTAGGAGGCGGCGGCGGATGCTGGAAGGACGTCTTCTCCGCCGCTGGGCGGCCGCTGCGTCGAGATGAGCGCCTCCGCGTTGGTCGGGGGCCCGGTTCCCCAGCCGCCCCCGGGCCCGGCGGCCGCGCTACCGCCGGGTTCTGCCGCGCGGGCCCTGCATGTGGAGCTGCCGTCTCAGCAGGTAAATCCGCCTGTTGGCGGCTCTGGAGGCGGACTGGGGAGACCTGGCTGGTTACCCCGTGGGCTCCGGCTGACGCGTCGCAATCCTCGCAAGCCTGGAGCCCGGGAGAAGTGGCCAGGGGAGCTCGCAGGACTGAGGAGGATTGTCAGGCTCTGTGAGGGGAGGGGTGCTGCGATGGCCGAACCTCCGGGAGGTCCTCGGATCCCAAGAGAGTCCTGTTCCTGGCTCTCGAGACCGCGAAACTCCCCAGGGCCCGCCTCGCCCAGCAGGGAGCCGGGGATTTCTTCGCGCAGACCCTTCTCTCAGTCCTCCGGGAAGGCGCTAGGAAGTCCGGGTCCCCGGAGGCGCGGCGGAGGCGCTTTCCCTTTCTCCCACCCGGAGAAACTGGTTGGGAATCACTGAGGGAACTGCGAGGAGTTAGCGTGTATCACTTATTCTTATCGTCGCTTATGATGAAGTGCTCCCCTCAGCCTGCAAAGAAATGCTGGGGACTTTGGGGTTCCCTTCTAATTCTCAGACCCCAAGGAACGCATCTTGGTAAGGAGGGAGACACTTTCCTTTTTTCCTTTTTTTTTTTTTTTAAATCTAGTGAGTATCTGGAGGAAGGAATTGATGTACATATTCACACTTCCATCCTTTAGGGCTTTCTTTGGGAGTTTCTTAGATCCACCCCTGTAGGGGTTAAGAAAGAGGGAAGACGGTACTTGGGAATTTAGCGAAATCTTTTTGTGACACCTGCATTATCTGTAGAGTATATCTTCCTTCCTACCCATTGCCCTCCTTTTCTCCCCTAAGGGGAGCCTTTCCAGTAGTCTAAGCATTAAAAAGAGTTAAAATAGCCTTTACTATCCTTTACCTTCCTTTTAATGCCTCCGTCCAAGAGCACCACGAGAAACTGCTGGTAGCCATCCAGTGCTCACATGTGGGATTTGTGCATAGTGCTCTGTGGCCTTTAGTCGTTTGAGCCCTCAGAACTCTGAGACAGCTATTTTGTTGTTTGTTTGTTTGTTTTTAATCCCCATTTTTTAGTTGAAACTGAGATCTGTCCAAAGCCTTACAGTTGATAAGTGGTGTGACTGGATCTCAGAATCCAGCGTCTGACTCTGTCGCCCTTGCGCACATGACAGAGCAAGTTCCTTTATACTTTCACTGTAACTTTCCATCCCTGCTGGGGGCGCTTAGGAAGGAGTCTCAAGAAGAAAGCAGAGGTGGCGGGAAGAGGGTGCAGGAGCAATGGAAGGGACTCCCGGGTAGGAAAAGAGCGAGGGAACTAAATGGAAGCAGAAAGTTGAAGAGCCCCTGTGGTGGCCATTGAGTAGGGAGACAGAATTGTTTATGGAAACAATGCTTTTTGTGTAGAGGATTTGAAAACCTAGAATACCTGTGTCCTGGTTTTGTTGAGCAGGGAGTTTGGTGACAATATTAGGTGTTCCAGGGTAGTGAGGCTTGTATTGTATTATAAGGTCCTGGGAAAGGGTAAACGTGTCTTCGGGTTGAGTATTAATGTGAATTTCTGTGTTTGGGAGGTGGAGTGTGAGGGTGGATACAGTGGGAGACAGAGGTGGGCTCTGTTCGAAACAGCCCGGAGAAATGCTAAGGAATTGAGTGGGGCAAGAAAATTGTAGTTTGAGTAGAGGGGCTTTGAGAATTTGTGGGATTAGGAAAGAGAAAGCGTTTATTTGATAGAGCCTGTTCTCTAGTAACAGTTCACAGTTTAATACTAAGGGAAATAATCCAAACAAATTGTCCATAGAATAAATTCAGCTGAATGTGTTAGTGTTTGTCAAACTTTTGAATTGGTGCCAAGGGATATATAGTGGCTTAAGTGTACAGCTGAATTGTGTGTAAGTGCTGCATATGCTATTTACAGCTTTCTGGGGGTGTCATCCTTCTTGAATTCTTGGAAGGCAGCCTATACAAAAAACACTTTTACTTTTGCACTAGACATGAATTGAACTTTCTCGATCAAAGTGCTAAGTCTTTTAGGATATAAATTTATTAAAAAGCAAACAGTTTATTAATGTATTATCTGTATACAGTTAAAGTGCACAGATTTTTATTATACAGCTTGATGAATTGTTACAAAATGAACAATTACATAACTCCTACCCAGATTAAGAAATGCAAAATTATGAACATATTCCAGAAATCCTTCTTGTGTTGTTGAATCCTTTCTCTTTTCTTTCAAAAGAAACTACTTCTCTGATTTCTAAAGATCAGTTTTTCTTTTTTCATGTCTAGCTTCTTTCAGTATTATTGTGTCATATTGTGTCAGTATTGTGTATAAAATTTTTTTCTTGGCATTAGTTTTATTTTTTTTATATACAGCTTTGGCAAAATTGCAAATATTTGGATAAATTAAGGAGCTGTTATTAACTTTTCTTTTACATAGCACTTTGAGTGTTGTGCATTTCATTATGTCTCATGCTAGTTTGCAAGGTGTCAGTATTTCTGAATAAATGAGCAAACCCAGTTGGTGACTTTTAATATTTCAGTGATAAAGTTGATTATCTTATAGTGGAGATTTAGTGAGCCCCCAAACCTATCTAAAAACATAGTTCCTTAGCCTTAGGACTGTTGCCATACTGAGCAGGGGAGAGGCTGTGTGAATTAGTTGCATCCCTGGACTCTGTCCAGAAGATAGATTCCAGCAGCACTTTCCCAGTTCTAATCATAAATGCATTCACATTAGGAGGCAAAATTACCTCAAGTTGAAAACCACTGTTCCAAGATTTATTTTTATTTTAGAGTACAGTATCCCTGCTATTTTCTTTTTATTAATTCCATTCTTAAGTCCCACTGACTCTAAAAGTGCCTATAATGTTTAAAATATTAATTCTGAAAGTATGGCTCTTGCTGATCCATCCAGTTCAGAAAAGGATTAATTTGTGCTCAGAGGGTACCAAACTATAAAACCTAATTGTCTTGTTTTAATTCAACTATCTTAAAAAATGTTAAAACTGCAAAACTCCTGAACTTTTATTTATATGTATGACCACCAATGTGTGTAGACCACATCGGCTTCTCCACTGTATGCAGTGGAATTACATTTAATCTTTCTTTTTGCTTTTTTTTCTTCTTTTTTATGATCTTAGTTTAACTGTATTTTCAGCATGAACAGTCACACATTTTGAAGACTGTTGCCTTTAATTTTTGGATGGAGTTTATAATTAACTGGTGAATGGATATAGGTTCATCTGAAGAAAAACTCCCTTTACACACTTAGACTTAGGAGTCTTGAGATAAAAGTTTGTAATTTGTGGTAGTGGCACTTAATATGTTTTAAAAGCTTAATTGAGAAAATTTCCCTTCTCCCCACAGGCTTTCTCATTTGGATGTAGCACAACATTTTTCATATACTCAGAGCTCAGGGACTTTTTAAGAGTTAGTGACTCTTCTAAAGGTCACATGTTTTGTTAAGAATTCAGTGAAAAGCTCTGGATTCTTAGAAAATGTACTTGCATATGTACATGAACTCACAGTTTTGCATGCAGTTTTGGTTCTTTTGAAATATAAATGGAAAACATTAGATTAAGTATTTCTTACCTAGTTTAATCCTTTTAAAAAGTTTAAAATTGTGTGATTTATTTTTTTTTCTTGGATAGTTTTTCCTATCAATATAAATATATTTACTACATTTTCATGGTTTTTTTAAACTAATACATACCCTGTTGATGAACTAAGGATTATTTCCAGGTTTTTTCTCCCATATTATTGCAGTGAATAGCCACATGCAGACAGCTGTTATTTCTGTAGGACAGACTTTGAGCAGCAACATTACAGAATCAAAAGATACGTAATTTTAAAACTTTAGAATGTATTAGCTGCTTCTTGCATTTTGAAAAGGGTATGTCTGTTTCCATTCTTACCATAGAATTATGAAAGGGCCAGTTTCTCCACACTTTTTCCAGCTTTGGGCATTACAAGTTTTTTCAGAGCTTTCAAACCTGATTTTATGAATACAGAACACACGTATTTATTGACTTATATATTTAAATCTGTCATTCTTTAATTATTAGTTATATTTTAACAGTTTCATTTATTGTATGGTAGGCACTGTGATATTTATTGTACATTAGACACATGTATTGCATACCAGATATGGTATATGATTTTGTTTACCTTTATTCAATCCTCAGAACTTGAATTTCTTTTCATGTTTATTTAGCGTTTTAATTTCCCCTTTTGTGAATTGCCTACTCATGCTGTTAGTCTTTCTGATTGTTTGCTAATTTATTTATTGATTTGTAGATCTTTTAATTTTATTTTTGGTGGGGAGATAGGTTAGGACTATTAGCCTTTATCTCTAGTTTTTTAATAGATTTTTTTTAGAGCAATGTTAGATCGGTAGAAAAATTGAGACAATAGTACAAAAAGTTTCCATATGCAGTACTTTCTTTACACTCAGTTTCCCTCTCAGTATTTTCCATTAATATGGTAGGTACCTTTGTTGTAGTAATGATCCATCGTGAAGCTAAATTCCATAGTTTACTCAGAGTTCCTTAGTTTTTAAAAATTGTGGTTAAAAGATATACATAACTTAAAATTTTCCGTCTTTGTAATTTTTAAATGCGTCATTTAGTGGAGAACACATCTCTCATACAATAGTGCCTTGGTTCATGAACTTAATTCTTAAGTTGCAACCAGAATCATAGTATGAATTCTGCAACAAGAATTGTGGAAAGAAGTATATGAATCAAGATATTGTGTATCACAGTTCCACTGTTATTGTTTGTCATGTTCACTCCTCCGTACTGTACTCTTTGAAAGTCACTGTATATAGCCTCCACTTAAAAGAGCGGGGATTTAGTTATGTTTACTCTCCTGAAGACTTCTAGCTTTCTGAGCTATAACAAATACATGAAGCAGTTTATAAAGAGAAAAAGATTGTTTGGCTCATGGCTTCAGAGATTTCAGCCCATGAAATGTTAGCCTGTTTCTTTGAGTCTGTGGCAATACTGTATGTCATGATAAGAACTCTTGATTAGGAGAGGGCTGTTCACTTAATGGTAGCCAGGAAGCAAAAACAGAAGCACAAAAGGGCTGGAGGTCTCAATATTCCTTTCAGGGGCACCCTCAACAACCAATTTCATTTGTTAGGCCTCATCTGTTAAAGGTTCCACCATCTCACTATAGCCCCAAGTTGACCAAGTGTTTCAATACATGGTCCTTTGGGGCACTTTCCAATTTCAAGCTAGAGCAAGGACAGAATATGTACATAAAGTATTTGGAGTTCTTAATGCATGGGAGATTTATATCAGTAACTGCTTTGTTTTACACATGAGGAATCTAAGGTCTAGGAAACTTAAAGTCACCGAGAGTAAATACAGGAACTGCAGTTTATGTCTTTGATTCTCATTTACTGTACCTGTGTAGTCTTTGGAGGGTTCTGTTGAAAAGTTTTAAGTTATCTCAGAATTTGTAGCTCTTATTTTTGAGACAGAGTCTTGTTATGTAGTTTAGGATGCGTTAAACTCATTGTGTGGTGCAGTCTGACCTCCAACTCACAGCAATTCTCCAGCGTCAGCCTCTTGAGTGTTGGGGTTACAGGTGTGCATCGGCTGTGAGTTATTTATTTATTTTTTATTTATTTTTTTTGGTACTGGGAATCAAACTCAGGAGCTCATGCTTGCCAGGCGGGTGCTGTGCTGCTGAGTTATATCCCAGGCCCCGGCTGTGTTTTGTATTTCCCATGGTATGTGTCTACAGCCTAGCATTGTGATGATTATATGGTGAGAACTCAGTACAGCTTGCTCATCTGGCTCTTATCCTCCTTCCCTTCTTTCCTTCTTCTTTTTGTTCTTGTTCTTTTTTTTAATTGCATAGTTCTTCCCTTGAAAAGCTATATAGCCTATAGAGAGAAAGGAAATATTAGAATGAATAGGATTGAAACATATACAGGAAAAACAATGGTGGAAGCACAAAAGCAGATTTCAGGTGTAACTTAGCAGTATATGATATATGCTTTATTTTTATGCTTGCATTTAGATTCTTAAACATCTTGTTCAATTATCTTTTTATTTTTAAAAAATTTATTGTGTTGGTAAGGTTACCAAAGTCAAAGGGAAAGTTGCGTCTTACGGAGAACATGTGCCCTGTGCAATGTAGCACCATGCCATGTATAAATATTCCTTCTGCAAATATTTATCAAGTCCCCTGTGACTTGAAGAAAAAAATGCAACATGTGGTTATATATTTGTAAAATAAAATGATGGTAAATTTTGAGCTGCTGTGGTTCTTCTAAATAAAACTATAAGGAAGCTTTGGAAACTTAGGACATTACCATCCTAAAATCATTACTCTTACATGATGGAATGCCGTCAGGAATTTAAGTGGTTTTTTCCTCCTCATTGTCTATCTCTTTCTTTCTTTCGTTCTTTCTTTCTTTCTTTCTTTCTTTCTTTCTTTCTTCTTTTCTTTTTTTTTTTTTTTGCTGAAAATGTTTAGTTTTCCTTTGAAAGAAAAAGCTATGTTCTCATTTAGTGTTTACTTTAAAAATTTCTCCACAGGAACACAGTTCTTAAGTTTGTGGCAGAAAAATTCAGAAGTGAAACTGACTGGAAATAGAGCAAGAGAAGAATTGAAACTAATAAGTTGGGCCTGAAGTATGGAGTGCAATGAGAAAATTTAGATTTTTGTAGTTTCCAAATGTGTATTTTGATAAGCTGTGTATTTCTACCTGGCAAACATGATACTGCTAGAAGAACAAGAAGTACTTGTCATTTTTAATATGTATTGCTGCAAACTAAAGGTATTATAGAAAAATTAAAGACTTTTTGGGGCAGACGCTTGCTTTGTAGTTCAGCCTGGCCTTAAATTCACTATGTAGCCCAGGCTGGCCTTGCACTGATGGCAATCCTCCTGCCTCAGCCTTCAAGTGCTGGGATTATATGCATGCACCACCACACCCAGCCTAAAATATTTTGAGAATTTGAAATGAAGTATTTTAGGTTTTATACTTTGTGACATCATAATGCCTTGTCTTGTTAAATTTTTTCAACACTTTGTATTTTAACAGTTTGATTCCTTACATTGTAGAACCCTTGGTTGAACACTTTAAGAACAGAAAACTTAATGGATTTTTATTATATATAATGTACTTTCTTGGTTTATTGTAACACAAACTTGTTTTCCATGGAAACATGCGTTTTGAATTATGGAATTTTATAGATATGTAAAAGCTGAAGAAGTGAAACTGTGCTGGCCATGAACTTGGTCAGTTTATTTATTCCTGACCTTCAAGGACTTTGTGTAGAGTATTATTTTAACAAATCTGTATTGTATGTTTTGCTTGTGGCAAAGAAGAAACCAGAACCTAGGTCTTGTGAGCAGTTCCACTGTTATTAGTTGGGTATATTGGAAACTTCTTGAACAACTTTCTGTGCTTTGACACAACTTTGGGGACTTAGGTATCCTCACAGCTTTAGTGATCTGGGGCTAGAGTTAAATGATATAGAGGTTGTGTTTTAAACTTTAACAGCAAGTCACAGAGATTCCAGCCTCTCGTTCCCTTTTATGGTGTGGATTAGAGTGAAACTTTGCAATGTTCACCTGGAGTTCCAGTGACCAGATTTCCTGTTTTATCCCTGGGTACCTACCATGCCTGTCTTCTTTTCAAAATTCTTAAGAAATCCTAGTTCTCTATCCCTATAAGTTTCTGCAACCATCTGGGGATTGGGGTTGTAGGAATTTTAATGGCAGGAATTTTATTCTGTGTAACATTGGGCACTGATTGCTGTTGACTTTAGTAGTGATGTTAGTAGACATTTTAGTCGTTCTTTGTGAAAGCTCTATTATTAACGTGTGTTTATTAAGAAGCTGAGGCAGATAATGTTCGTTAGCTGCATCTAAGCTTAGTATTAGGATGAAGCTCTTTGGTGATTCATTAAATATCTGGCATTTCTTTTTATCATGATATTTAGAATGTCCTAAAAGTTACAGTCAGACTTTTTTTTTTTAATAATAGAGAATATCAGGAAATTGAAACTTGAATCTCCTTTTAATGTTTGTGAGTGGACTCTAGGGTAAGGAAAGAAGGAAGATACAAAAGTAAAAGTTGGAATAAGACTTACCTTGTTTTCCAGGGGAAAAATTTGATTTTTAATATAATGTGACTGATCTGTAAGTAATTTGTAATTAAAACTAATTCTGTGTGCAAAGAAGGAAAAATGAACCGAGGCACCATTGATTCAACAGATAATTAAAAAGTACCTTCTTTGAATATCTTCTGGACAGGATTTGAAACTGTGTCTTATTTCCTCTAACCTAAAATTATGTCTTTCAGAGGACATGAATTATTTCCTTCCTCAATTCCAATTAGTCTTTTGTGTAGGAGCTAACTTATAAACTTTAAAAAATATGCAATGAAAATAGTCTTATTCAGAATTACAGAAAAATTGTTGTTTAACTTTGTCTTTTTTTATAAAAAGAATGTCCTTGAGAAAATTGGTACTTTCATCCACTGAGTTGTTGATACTGAGCACAGTGAAAAAAACTTTCTAACTTTTCTTTCAGAATGTGGATCACCAAGGGAGGAAGGTGGGCTGCAGGTGCTTATTACAGGTCAAGGATATTTACATAATTAAAATTATGTAATTGTAATATCATTACAAGATAGAGTTGCTACCATTATGGAATTGTTCAAAAAGTAGGTATTTCAAGTTTGTTTTTCAGAACTGATTTAATGCAGTTTATTCTATATGGAAGATGTTTAATTCAATAGGTGAAAGAAGTACCACTCTTCTCAGTGACATTCATCTGATCATTTAAGATATGCTGTAAGGTCCAGTGTCATTGAAGGATGCTACAGTTTGGGTGAGTGTCCCTTAAAGATACATTTGTTAAAAGGCTTGCTTACCAGCCCATGGCACTATTGGGAGATGGTGCAACCTTCAGGATTTGGGGCCTAGGAGTAGAAAGTTCGGTCATTGGAAGTATGCTTTTTGTGTGTGTGTGTGTGTGTGTGTGTGACAGCAGCATTCTATGTAGTTCAGACTGGTCTTGAACTCACAGTGATCCTTCTGCCTCAGCCTCCCAAGTGCTGGGATTCCAGATGTGCATTAACCACGCCTGGCTGGAGGTATGTTCTTAAAGGGGATTATAGGGCACTGGTTCCTCCTCTTCCTCTCTTTCATTTTCCAGTGGCTTTAAGGTGAGCAGCTTTCTCTACCCTATAATCCCACCTGATGTGTTCTTTTACCACATGTCTAAAAGCAGCAGGCCAGTCAGCCATGGACTAAAGCTTCCAAAACTATGACCCAAAATAAACTTCTCCTTTTTAAAAACTTTATCTCAAGTATTAGGATTAACTCAGGGTTCTAAGGGAAAGTTGACTATATGAAGGAAGTTTTTCAAGTATGATTACACATTTTATTTGGCTTCTTAAAATTCATTTTAATATACTTCTCATTTCACAAATATGAGTGCTTATAAATGCCTGGGACAGTCTAGATGCTGGAATAGAGTGGTAATCATGACAAAGGCACTGCCTCATCGACCTTACTTTCTAGTGAGCAAGAGACTGGGATTTAGCAAACTTTCTTGTGAATGGTCTGATAGTAAATAAATGTTTCAGTCTCTGCAGGTTATACTGTTTTTGTAGCAGTTACTGAACTTTGCCATAGTATTACAGTATAATGGCTCTGTATAGTTTGTAAATGAATGCATGAGTGTATTCCAGTTGAATTTTATTTGTAGACATCAAAATTTTAAATTATATGTCATGAGATATTTGTTAAATTTTAATCACCTTTAGATATTAAACATGTAAAAACTTTGTCTTGCAGTGCAGCATTTCTTGCTTTTGGGCCATAGCTTGTTGACCTCTGACATAAATTATAAACAAGAAACAAATAATATAAATTCAAATAGTGTTAAATGCAATATGACATTTATTTATTTATTTAGACAAAGTCTCACTTTATGGTTCTGGCTGGCCTTGAACTCAGCACATAGCCTGTACCCGCCTTGAACTGGGGGCAAATTTCTTGCCTCCACCTCTCAAGTGGTGGGATTACAGGTGTGCGCCACTACATGAGGCTGAAAGGTTATTTATATAGACAAGATAGGGCAGAATTTGTTGCATTGAATTCTGACATCTAAAGTTGTTTAATGATTTGACCACAAGGGCCTTTGTAGTAAATTTGAGGAACACCAGATTAAGCAAAAGTTAACCGAACTTTTACATCCGTTGCTTGGGTAGAGACTGAAATTAGGATCCGTTGTTAATATGAGCATTTCTCAAATGCATCTGTCTATACAATTCTTTTTCTATGAAGTACCTTGGGAAATGCTTTTCTAGACCCTTTAGGAAGCAGGAAGTTACTGTAACCAACAAGCTGAAATAAAGGAAAGAGACTTTTGAGCTCTGAAAGTGCTACAGAATCACATACAGTGCAAGAATTTATGGGATATCTCCTAGGCTTCCACTTAGAGCTCTTTTACTCTTTGCTTTTAGAAATTATGCCAGAAAATTTAGTTGTGTATTTGCTTTCTCAGGTTCCCATAGCATACTAGAAACAAATTCTGTAACTAGAAGGGGGAGGAGGGTCTGTGCAGGCAGGCCCAGCACAGTTCTGAGGAACAGTGGTAGCTGATAACATGGCCACATAGTAAGAGTTTCAAAAGCTCCTGGAGTTTCAGGGCATCATGGTCTGATTTAAAACAGATAATAGTTGTTGCCATTATTGCTACTTTGAGTTTTGAAGAAAAGGTTAAATTACCTTTAAGTGTCCTTTTTAATAAGGTAAAAAAATACGTAGTACATTTTAGAAAAGTTACAACAAAAATAAAACAAACTGACACATACAAATAAAATTAAGATCTTTTCAAAAATTGAAAATTTTGAACTGAAGGTATAAGCTCAGTGATCAAGTGTGTACTAGCATATGTACTGCCCAGAGTTTCCTCTAAAATTGAAAATTTAATTGTTACTAAATTTCTTCTGTACACCAGATACTATGTGAGTCTACTATATTTTTTTTGTGTGTAACTTGAGTATGATTTTGCAGCTTCTTAAGGCAAGTAAATATTCCTTTAATCTAGGCTACTAAATACATTTAATAATAATATAATAATATTAGATAATCAGATGTGGTAAGAAGACATGTGTGGATAACTTTTGGAAAGGTACTTTGTTCTGGTTTGTAATTATTGCAAAGAGAGTGGGTTATCTGTGGCTGTGTTCATTTTTGATTTGTAAAAGCACAGTTACAACAAATTTAAGAGGTTTTTTTGGATGGGTATTTTTTAAAAATAGGGTCTCACTGTGGTTCAGGCTGGCCTCGAATTCACTGTGTAACCTAGCCTGGTCTCATGCTCATGATCTTCTTGCCTCAGCCTCCAGAGTGCTGGGATTATATGTCTGTACTACCACGCATGGCTAATTTAAAGAAAATGATTGTTATTGAGGCCATGGCTCAATGACAGGGCACTTGCCTGACATGCATAAGACCCTGGGTCCTTGTACCACTAAGAAGAGAACAGTTTTTTTTTTTTTTTCCCAGTACCGGGGATTGAACTCATGACCTTGCGCTTGCCAGGCAAGTGCTTATGCCACTGAGCTAAATCCCCGGCCCAAGAAAACAGATTTTAATCATCTTTGTTTGTGATTCTAGAATCAGACAGTACTCCATTTCATATTGTAAGTGTTCCAGTGGTTGATGAGAAGAGGTTGATTTTGTAGGCTGAAGAAAGCAGAAACAAAGAACAGAAGAGAAATACAGCAGTTACTGGATTAGTGTCTGGTATATTTTTTTCTGTCACTTGAATATGATTTTGTAGCTTCTTAAGGCAAATAAATATTCTTTAATATGGACTATTAAATATATTTATTAATAATACAGTAATATTAGATAATCAGATGTGGTAAGACAACCTGTATGGTAACTTTGGGAGAGGGTTTTTAAATTTAATTTATTTATTGGGAGAGGGTTTTTAAATTTATTTATTTTTCCAAATCCATTTTATTTCAAGAATTAAAAAAAAAGAAAAGAAAAACTATAACAAAATTTCAAAGCATAACAGTCAGGGGGGCAACAGTGGTACATACATTGTGCACTGTCATCCCCACATCGTTTACCCAGAGCACAAGACACCTGCATTCAATTGTCTGAACAATACCAGCACAAATCTTTCTCTTCAATGAATTCAGAGAAATCAGTAGTATAACTATCTAAACTATTTTTATATACATACACATACGTTTTTTTCTTTCAACTTCTCACACTAACGAAATGTTTACGCATGTGTGTCTCACTAATGAATGTGTTCTCAAGTTGTGCCCATTACTATAAAAGTCTCTAGTTTATCCTTCTTTATGGCTGAGTAGTACTCCACAGTATAAAAATGCCACATCTTTTTTTATCTATTCCTCAGATGATGGGCATTTAGGTTATGTTCAAGATCTGGCTATTACAAACTGCTGCTGTAAACATGGGTACACATACATCACTTTAGTATGATATTTTTAATTCTTTTGGGAAGATACCCAGAAGGGGAAGAACTGGGTTGAATGGGACCTGTAGTCCTAGTTTTTTGAGAAATTTCCACAGTTGTTGCACCAGTCTGCATTCCCACCAACAGTGGAGAAGGGTTCTTTTTCCACAGCTCCTCCAGTATTTGTTATTTGGTTGATTTCTTGATAATAGCCATTCTTTCTGGGGTGAGGTGGAATCTGAAGAGGTTTTTTTGTTTTTTGTTTTTTTTTTAACTTTATAACTTCAGAGGTTTAAGAATGATACAAAACTCAGAAGCTGTAAAGGAAAAACGTTACCATATAAAATGCTTTAAAATTGTTCATGGCAAAAACTATTAGAGACATCATGAGAGAGATGTGGTTATCAGTGAAAATGATTAATTGATTTCAACATTTCTAATCTGAAATAAAAAGATTTAGAATTTAATCTTTATAGAGATGAGAACGTCAGAAAGGTAAAACAGATCTCTACAGCAGAAGCATTCAATAAATAGAATTATATAATTACAGAACTAGAAAGGACCATGAAGGTGATCCAAGCCTGTGCTACTCTGCATCATGTAGGAATATTTTGAAAATGCAGAATTTCTTTTTTTTTTCTTCCTTCCTCCCTGCCTCCCGACTCACCACGGGCCTCCTTCATCATGTCAGGGGGTTGCTTCAAGGGGGGCCCACCGCTGGCTCTGGCCCTGGCCCTGGCCCTGGCCCTGGCACTCGGCTGGCTCCGGCTTCTCCTGGCTCCCTTTTCTTTGGGGTCAAAGCCCGGCCGGGTTGGTCATTAGGAGGCTCTGGTTCCTTCCCTGGAGGTCTCCCTCCCTCTCTCTCTACCTGTGTCCATCAGCATGGGCTTCCACAGGCTTCTTCTGCTATGGGGCCTGCCTCAGCAGGGCGGCCCGAGGACACAGGCAGGCAGGCGGCCAGCCATGCGTCACCGTGCATCTGTGCATCTGTGTGTCCCTCTGAACCTAGAACCCGAGCTCTTTCTTCTGAGACGTGCTCACTCCGAAAATGCAGAATTTCAAGTGCCAGAATAGACCTACTCAGAATCTGTATTTTAACAAGATGCTCAGGTAATTTTTATACATACTTTAAATTTAGGAAGTTATTTTGCTTGTTTTTCAGATAATAAAATTGAGGTGTACATAAAAGGACCGACTTATGTTCACACTATTAATAAGCAGCATAATAAAAGTGTGGCTCCACACCTGGTCTTCTGGGCTGGGTACATCATGTATTTGCTTCCCAGATCCCTTGTTTTAAAACTTTTCAAGCCTCTTTGCCTCTCAGGTCTTCCATTCTCCTCTGCATTCTGATCAGTCATCCAGACCTGTCAGTCCTTTATGCACAAAAGCTCTGACTTACAATTCTTCTTATCCACATTCTTTACTGAGTGTCCAAAGCCATTGTTCATACTATAAAAAAAACTTCCTTTTCTGCAAACAATAGCTCAATTCCAAAGAGCAAGCTCAAGATAGTTCCTAAAGAGAATACAAGCTATTAAAAAGCATTGAACCTTAACTTGCTGACATCAGGAAGAATCTGTGTGTGTTTGTTTGTTTTTGTTTTGAGGGGAGCAGGGTCTCACTATGTAGTTCAGACGTTATGAGTTCACTATGTAGGCTAGGCTGGCCTTGAACTTACAGTGATCCTCCTGCCTCAGCCTTCCAAGTGCTGGGATTACAGGCATACACCACCATACCTGGCTGAGAATTTGTGTTTGAAACTTACCAGTACAAACAAGCTGTATGTTGGTATTCCTTGTATGAAACTTCCATGTCTCCACTACCATTATTTTTACCTGTGTATCTTCTTTCTCATGGCCCCAAAACTAACTCAGGTTGCCTTTATATAACAGGGAACTCCATTCTAATCAAGCTTTAATAAGTAAATCCAAAGGCTCTAACAAATACTTTCTGGTTCCATCTTCTGTCTGATCATCCATAATATTCTAATGTCCTTTTCTTTCCTATGCACTGTATCCTAGCAAACTAAAGTATTTTAACATTTTTCCAAGTACTCATGATATGCCAGGCACTATAAAGCAGAAGTCTAAACACCTCTAGATAATGTTTCCACAAAAAACGTAAGAAAATTAAAAGCCCTGTTCTCTACTCATTTCCATTTCTGTAACATCACTTTAAAATTGGTGAACCAGTTGTCTAATGTTAGTTTGGGAGATGGGAGCAACAAATCTGTTCACAACATCATTTGGCTTATTAGTATATGAAAAAGGACCTGGTGGCTGAGTTCAAGGATAAATGTCTAAATTGAAAGCATAGTAAATCTTCACATCTTCCAGGGCATTTTTTTTTTTTTTTTTTTTTGGGGGGACAGGGTCATTGTATGTAGTCCAGCTGGCCTTGAACTCTGTGTAGCTGAGGCTGGCCTCAAATTTGCAGTGGTCCTCCTGCCTCAGCCTCCCAAAGTGCTGGGATTATAGGCATGTGCCATCACACCTGGCTTAAATATTTTTATTTGACTGTAAAACTTAAAATACATTTTAATTGATATGTAAAAGCAAAAATTATACGTATTTATAGGGCACCATATGATGTTTCAATAAATATATATGTTGTGTGATGTTTAAATCAGGGTAAATATATTTGTCCCCTAAAACTTTAATCAATTCTTCACTGTTAAAATGCAATCTTTTTTTCTGGCTTTACAAAAATGTATAGTATATTATCATTGTCTGTAGCCATCCTTTGCAATAGTACACTAGAACTTCTTACTCCTATTCAACTAAATATATTTAAATGTTTTTAAGCCACTTGGGATTTGATATAAGATGTAGTGGTCTGTATGTGTGTTTTTTATGAGTACTGTATTGCCCTAATACCTTTATTGATTAGTTCTCATTTCCCTAGGGATCATCTTTGATTCTTTTGTCTTACCAGTCTGATTTATTTGTAACCATGTCTATTATCTAATTAGTCAACTATTAAGCTTAATTACTTTTCAGTTCTTACATGGGCTTATCCTTTTTCTGTTTCTATTGATATTACTTCAAAACTTTTATTATGGATATTTTAATGTGTATTGAAATATGTTATATCAATATATATTGATAGGACCTCAAACTTACGGCAGTCGTTCTGCCTCAGCTTCCTGAGTACTAAGATTACAGGCATGTTCACCGCTACACCTGCTGATAATCATAATATTTGACCACTGATAGCTGACACATATATTGTCTTCAAATTTTTATTCTCTATATGTCATCCTGTATAATTCTGTATCAATATATATTGATGCATATCAGTGTATGTTGAAATACATATATTATTCATTTGGAGAGATATTGGTATTGAGAGATGAATATAATGAACCCCAGTAATGAACCTGGAGTAAACTTGTTTAGTGTACTTGCGTATCGGACCTGACCTACATCCCTAGTCTCCCAAACGGGTGTATGGTGAAGGCTTAAATAGATCGTACCACTTTGATAAGTGGTACGATTTTAGGGCCCCAAGAGGATCAAAACACTCTACACAGTTTGGCAGTTTGGGGACTCCAGTGGCTAAGACAGGGAATGCCTCTGGGTAGCCTATATTTATTATTTTTTTTTCAAACAACCCAGGAAATGAACAGACCTTGGGAGTAATTCAAGGACTTTGTAAGTAATAAATTTATGTTAATTGGAGTTGGAGCCAGTTGTCCTCAGCCCTTATCTTATCTTGCCCTGGTCATGCAGCAACCCTGCACATGTGTTCAATTTCCAGTTTCTATAGCTCCCAACACTTGCCTACACACCCCCACCCAGTTATTTCAAGGCAAATTGCAGTCATACTATTTTTTTTTTAGACAAGGTCTCACTTTATAAAGCAGGCAGGCATTAACCTCACTATGCAACCCAGGCTGGCCTCAGACTCACAGCAGTCTTCCAGCCTCAGCCTCCTGAGTACTGGGATTTAAGTTGTGCACACTACCTGGTGATACTATTCTTAATATTTGACCACTGACAGTTGACAGCTATCTTCTTTTCTATTTTTGTTTTTGAGTCAGGGTCTCGCTAAATATAGTTCAGTGATTTTGAGCTCATGTAGCCCAGGCTGGCCTCAAACTCAGGGTGATCCTCCTACCTCAGCCTCCTGAATGCTAGGCTCAGCTGCTCTCACTCTTTAGCAAGATTACCCGCTCTGAAATAAAGAAATACTGTTTTTGTATTCCCCAGTTCCAGAGCTAGTCTGTGAAGGAAATACCAACAATATAGAAGAAAGGGGGAAGCGAGACAGAGAAGGTAAACAGACAGGCAGTGATCTAGCACTGTAAAGATCCATTTCTTAGAGCAGCACGGAGGGAAAATGGAAGAAAAGAATGGTTTTCCACAAAGATTGGGAATAAGTAGGGTAGAGGTAATGTTACTAGATCCAGGTCCAGTTACTGCTTGAAAGCCAATACTTGGACAGGAGAACCGGTAGAAGGAAGTGGGTTTATTCAAAGGTCAGTCTTAAGAAAAAGGAGAGACTATTTGTTGTTCTTACAACTCCATCTTAGGGAACTTAGGGTGTCAGTGGCTTTTATAGGAAGGGAAAGGGGGACCAAAAAAGACAGTAGGCAGGAGACGAAGCAGGATCTTTGCCAGCTGGGGCATATGTGTCTCCCTCTTTCCTCTCTGGCTCGAATATCACAGTTGACCTTTGGCTAGTCACAAGTTAAACATCACAGCAATTCATGTGCTTTGGGGTGGCATTACACATTTCGATGGTTGGTACCCAAGGGTCACTCAAATCTGGGTTCTATAGATTTGAGAAAGATAGATCATTTAGTTGTTAATATCTTAATTATTTACATGCCTTTTTTTTTTTTTTTTGTAAGAATTTAGAATACTAGGCTGAAGGAGGAAAGGAAAAGTTATTCTGCCAAGGATATCTCCAGAAGAAGTTACCTGGCCACTGTTAAAATAAGATTGTGTAAGAAATGTAAAAGTTGAGAAATGTATGTTGTCTTTTCCTGTGTTACAATTTAATAGTGCTTACTAAATGCATCAATTTACTAGGCTGATTTGAAGTTGAGCGTGAGCAAAATTAATGTTAAAATCAAGGCCTCAGTTCCAAAGATGTATAGTTTCTGTGAGAAAAAGCTGTAAATTAACAAGAACAGGAACTGTAAGGTATTTCATGAGAGGTTAGGGTTGTAGGGTTGTTTGCTTCACTCCATCACATTGACTCTTTCCACTGTTTTACTTACAGTTAGTAGCTTCAGGCACTTGTTCTTTTGTTACTGCTTGCTCGCCTGCTCTTTATTTCTTTCTCTCTTTCTCTCTTTCTTTCTTCCCCTCACTTGCTTCACTCCATCACATTGACTCTTTCCACTGTTTTACTTACAGTTAGTAGCTTCAGGCACTTGTTCTTTTGTTACTGCTTGCTCGCCTGCTCTTTATTTCTTTCTCTCTTTCTCTCTTTCTTTCTTCCCCTCACTCCCTTCCTCCCTCCCTCCCTTCCTTCCTTCCACAGGGTCTCACACTGTAGTTAGGCTGAACTGGTGTCACACGAGGTTGCCCAGGCCGTCCTCAAACTCTAAGCCATCCTCCTGCCTCGACCTCCCTAGTGCAGGGTTTATAGGTGTACACTACCACACCAGGCTTAGTAGCACTAGTTGTTAAAGCATTCTTGTGTTCTTTCAAAATTTTTCACAGTGAATTTTGCGGATGAGATCAACGGATTAGGGAAAAATAGGTGATCAAGAGTGCTGTAATATAGAAACTTTTTTATTTTTTAAAAAGATTGTCTTGAATTTATGAAGCTTAACCTCTTGGCTCAATAATTCAATATCTACCTCCTGTGGAAATGTGGGAAAACAATTTTTTCCTTGGTTTTCTTTTTGTTGTACCTCAAAAAGTTATAAAAAGTGAAAGTTAACTGAAATAACCTGAGTCATAGTTCTTACCTGTCATTGTGCCTGGTCTTGGGTTTAGAATAAATGCCTGAAATAAGAAAGAAATGAGGCCAGGAGCTCAGAGTATGAATGAGAGGAAGGTATCCAGGACAAGTTTGATTATATTTCTGGAGCAAATAACTTTTTTTTTTTTTAAATTATCTCATATGTGTGATTATCTACATCAGGATCAGCAACCTGGTGAGCAGTGGCTGGCTTTTGTAAAAATTAATGAGATAAAAATGTTTTTATGATGTTAAAGGCCTATAAACAAATAAAAAGAAGAATATGCAGACAGACTGGATTTGCCCTGAAAAGCTCAAAGTGTTTGCTCTCTGACCTTTCTCATTTGCCAGTCTGCAGTCTACATTATTTGGGGTGTATAGTAATATTTCTTTATGTGCACATTTAAAATTTCCTTGATATTTATACCAGCACTTTTGATGACCTTTAAAAACCAGTTATATGAATTTCCATTATGTGAATGTGCTACCATTTAAGAGTGGTGGAGTATTTGCTTTTATACCATGGTTGGAATGAATAAATTTGTCCTCACTTGGTAAAAGGTGAAAGATTTATATGATCTGAAGAGAAACCAGAGTATTTTGTGCTCATTTTGTGACTTGTGGAATTGCTTAAAATACTTGGTCAAATATTACATGCATTTTAAAATTTGCTAATTGTTGCTCAGTTTCTTTTGCTTCAGATTGCACCAGTTTATGTTTTCCCCAGCACTGATTTCCTTACTTGGGACAACCCCGGCAGGAACTAATTTACAGTAGCATACCTGTTTAACCAGATAGGACTATTCGGTTATCTATTGCTATGTAACAAAAAATTTAATGGCTTAAGACAACATCATCATTTATTTTGCTTGTTAATCTGCAATTTGGCCTGGGCTTAGTGGGAACTACTCGACTCTGCTTACCTTGATGTCTTTTTCAGATGCTCAAAGGCTCAGGGTATGGTCATTTCTGGGATCATCTGGGCTGTGGAGAGCAGCTAGGAGGTCCTCTCCATGTGACTGGCCTCCTTGCAACATAGGACGTTCTAAGGAATACTATCCTTAGGGAATCAGGTGGAAGCCATTATCACCTTTTATGGTTTAGACATAGAAGTCATATAGGATCATCTCTGCCATAGAGAAGATCTAAAGCAGTTCATGTTAGATGCTGTTGCCAGCCCATGAGATACTATAGAGTAAACCATAGCAGTCAAAGCTATGTGAATCCTGAGGATTTGCTGTAGTCTAAAAGCACTATTGAGACTTAACCTCAGTTTCAGCTCAGAGGTCAGTTCTTAGATTTGCTTCATTCTGTGTTCTCCCACCATCTGGATAGTGGGCATCAGATTCCATTAAATGTTTCAGACCACTAAGGACCATTGTAAGCCTAAGTAAAGCCAAGTTTTAAATTTTAATGAAGTCCAACTTAGTAGCTTCTTTCATGGATCAATGCTTTTGGCAGTATATATAAAAAGTCATTGCCAAACTCAAGGTCACCTAGATTTTCTCTTGTGTTCTAAGAATTTTATAGTTTTGCATTTTACATTGAGATCTGTAATATTTTGAGTTAATTTTTGTGAAGCTGTAAGGTCTATGTCTAGAGTCATTTTTATTTTGCATATAGATGACCGGTTCCAGTCATTTGTTGAAAGACTTCTTTGAATTGTCTTTAAGCCATCTCTCTCTCTCTCTTTCTCTCTCTCTCTCTCTCTCTCTCTCTCTCTCTCTCTCTCTCTCTCACACACACACACACACACGACTATATTTGTGTGGCTCTGTTTCTAGACTCCCTATTCTGTTCCATTCATCTGTGTGTCTTTTCTTTCACCAGTAACACACTGTTGCGAACTGTCATTTTATGGTAGTGTCATTTCTCTGACTTTGTTCTTTCTTCATACTGTGTTGGCTGTTCTTAGTTTTAAAATTTATCCATTTATGTACTTTGACTATCTTTGCTTTTTGAGATGTTTGATATCTTAATCAGAATTTTGTAGTTTTTCTTAGATAAATTGTGTACACATTTTGTTAGATTTATACCTAAGTATTTCATTTTTTAATTTTAAAAAAGCAGAATTTCAAAACATGATAATTAGAGGGTAACAATGGTTAATACATTATGTATTGTTATCTTCAAATTGGTTACTTCAAACTGGTTACAAGATATCTGCATTTCATTGTCCAAAAAATACTAGCACAAACCTTTCTCTTCAGTGAATTCAGATAAATTAGTAGTATAACTATCTTAACTATCTAATATATATATTATATATATATATAATATATATATACACATGTATAATTTTTTCAGCTTCTCATGCTATGAAGACAATATGATACTTACATATGTGCAAATCCGATTTATTTCACTTATGAGTATGGTCTCAAGTTGCATCCATTTACCTATAAAAGTCTCAAGTTTATCCTTATTTATGAAGTAATGCTCCATTGTATAAAAATACCATATTTTTTTACCCATTCTTCTGTCGATGGGCATTTAGGTTGTTTGCAGCTATTACAAATTGTGCTGCTATAGACAAGGGTGCACATATATTGCTGTGGTATGATGTTTTTAATTCTTCTGGGAAGATACGCAGAAGAGGAATAGCTGGGTCAAATGGGACCTCCAATCCTAGTTTTTTGAGTATTTCATTTTTGTGGCTGTGCTCAAAACATTGTGGAATTTAAATATTATTTGGGCTTGACCCAATTATGCATATTTATATATCTAATAAATGTTTAGATGTAAGAAATTAAGCTGGATGCAATGGTGCATGCCTGTAACCCCAGCATTGGGAGGCTGAGGCAGGAGGATTGCTAATTTTAGTCCTGCCTGGGCATTTAGCAAGATTCTGTCTAAAATCAAACAAACAGTACTGGGGATGTAACTCAGTATGAAGGCTCTGGGTTCAATCCCCAGTACTGCCAAAGAAAAACAAAACAAAAGATTACTTAGCTAGAAACAAAGAAATGAATGAATCTTTCTACCCAGAGTTATGTGAACTACTTTGAAGCTGGGCCTCTGAAATTGCCACACTTTAGGCAAATACTGTCTTCTGTACCTCAGCATTTTTCCTTCATTTTTTTCCCACTTTTATCCTGCTTTGCTATTCTTTTATTTTTACTTGATCCTAATGCATTTGTTTTCTTTCTATTCTCAACATAAATTCACTGTTTTTTAAGACAGGGTCTCACTGTGTAGTTCAGTTCAGGCTGCCTTGAACTCACTATGTAGCTCAGGTTGGCCTCAAATTTGGAGTGATCCTCCTGCCTCAGCCTCCCAAGTGCTGTCACTAAAGGCGTGTGCCAACATGCCCAACTAAGAAAGTCAATTTTGAAAGCTCCGGTGAAGACCAATAAACTAATAAACATTTTTGTCCTAGCAGTTTATTTATGTTTAACTGTGCTAATTATAACTTGATGAAATATTTTTTATCTTTTATTATAGGTTAACATTTTTTTTTAAAGTAGCTTTATGATACAATTGGAATGAATGTTATCAAAGAAGCTGTGACATAGAAGCAAAAAGGCTTATCTTTCACTAATATTACATCAGTCACTTACCATAAGGAATTTATTCCCTTTGTTCACTCTAGTTTATGGGAGCATCTTGTATTTTAATTAATTATGGTATAATGAGAATACTTACCTTCTGTTTTTAAAAATAAGAAAGTAAAGGAAAATGCAAAGTTATACAACCCATAGTCACTGTGTTTAGTTAGTTAATTTATAGTTTGTTTTAAACCTTATAAAACACTGATATTGTCAGTTGTTTTATTCACGTATGTGGATACAATGGTAATTCACCTAGAACTTGGGAGTCAGAAGACACTTTGGAGGTAGTTGTACTAACTTCATAATGCAAAGATTTCTTTAACAATATCCACATATTTATTGCAGATTCAGCTGCTATCTAAGCTCTGTATATTGCTTTGTCAGTTCCATTATGATTGCATTTGTCATAAAATTCTTTTGAATTGAAATATAGGTCATTGCTCTGTCCTCTAACATGAAAGAAGTATAAAGACCAAGTTGTATATATTAAATGTATATAATATGTAAGTAGAGCTATATAAACACATATATAGTGTAACCCCCCAACTTTCTGTTTCTTTCCTCCTTTTGAGATATCTACTTTCATATGTTATCTATTTTTTGTTGCATTTGGTTACTTAGGAATGTTGGAATCATGAAATGGGTAATGACAATAAGTACCTAACTCCATAGGCTTTTGTTAAGAGGATTAAATGGTCACATGAGGATTAAATGATCACAGATATGAAGTATTTAGCAGGGTATGATAACATGCTAATCACTTAATAGATGTTGACAATACAGTGATAATAATAGTCCTTATCAAGTTTTTTTCCCTGCTAGGTTAATAGGGAAAATAACTGTAGACAGTAGCTAACTGTATGTATTCAAGGCAGTAGAGATAGAAGCGAATTTTTAAAAAGTTTATTCTAGTAAAGGAACAAATAATTTTAGTTGGAGAATCAAGGAAAAATCTTCTCTACTAAACTTTGAAGTGTGGATAGAGGGATGGTTTTGTAGCTCGAGGGGCTAGCATAAGCAAAAGCGTAGAGATAGGGCAGTGCATGGTGTTTTAAGGAATTCAGACTTCAGAAGGTTTGAAAACAGTGATGGGAAGTTAAGTTTTCAGATCTTTAAGGAGACAACTCAGTTTGTAATCATAGAGCAAATTAAATGTGATTTTTGTGTATTGGTGATTAGTGTCCTTTGACTGAAAGGTCTAACAAAAACACATATAGCAAGAGAAAATAGTTGTAATGCAGGATATGAAATAGAAACTGTTGGTGGACCGTGGAAAAATGAGTCTTTCAGAATAAGCCCTAGGAAACTTGTAAAATATTTGGAGCTTTTCATACTTAAGAGGATTAAATAAATTTATTAGACAATAAATAACCTTCTCTTCAGCAAACCTTGGACTCTAGGAGAAAGGATTCGATTGTATGTGACATGGAAGAAAGAGCTGGGCCTTCGTGGCTACTGCACACATAACTGCAGACTTACCTAAGGAGAGTGAATTGGCTTTTAACCTGAAGGGAGAGCTTTAAGTATATTTTAAAACTGAATATTTGGTTTCTGTGTTAAAGTCTCTGAGGATGACTATCTGCCATAGGGTAGGAACTAGCTTTGGGTGATGATGGATTTGATGTGTCTAGTCTTCAACTTTTACAGCACTTTTTTTTGTTATGATGTAATTTGACTGTCCATAGGCTTATCTTGTACTTTTTTAAAAAAATTTCTGTGGTTGCTTGTGGAGCTTTTCCATTTCTTTCACTTGTGATTCCAAATAATCCAATCCTGATTGGAGAAATTAGTAGGAAGGAGGTATAATTAGAAAAAAGAGACTCATTTGTGGTGAAGTGAGAATTTAAGCTCACAACAGTAGAGTTGTTGGCTGGCTGGAATACAGTAAGTTCCTACTTTTGCTTTTTGGCTTTTTTTTTTTTTTTGCTGGTTTATGAATGATCTGGCATTTGCATTTTACTAACAACAGGGGTATATCTTTGTAATCTGGATTTCATTGGTGTGAGATGGACTTTGCATGTCTATTGGAATCCTACAGAAAAAAGCAAGTTACTATGTCATTTATATTCCAAAGAATACTAATTTTTTCTGCAGATGTATAGCTCTTCTATAATATTTATGTTTTCAAATATATGTCATATCGTCACAAATTTCATACTTGCAACTACTCTATAAATGAAGTAGGGCAGGTATACTTATTTAACAGAGGATGCTGAAGTGTAAATAAAGAGATTGTTAACGGTTGTTGGCTCAACAATAAATGACTGGGACAACCTATTGTGATTCATTTTTGAAGTGAAACATTCAGGACATTTTGTAGGAGTAAAAAGCTAAATGCCCCCTCTTTTTGTTATTTTTAGCGACGACTTCGACATCTGCGGAACATAGCTGCTCGGAACATTGTTAATAGAAATGGATATCAGCTCCTTGATACCTACTTCACACTTCACTTGTGTAATGCTGAAAAGATATATAAAGGTAAGGGAATGTGTAGACTCACAGACTGTTACATCTTATTTTTATTCTTTGGTAACACAAGTAATTTTTAATGCCTCCTACTGTTACTGCTTATTGGAAAGTTAAATAGGCTGTCTGAAAATAATAAGTCTTGAGCCATTGTGTCTGTTAAAGAAACATAGCTGGGTGTGGTAGCACATGCCTGTAATCCCAGCACTCTGGAGGCTAAGGCAGAATTGTAGTGAGGCCAGTCTGGGCTATGCTAGTGAGTTCAAGGCCAGCCTGCACTACATAGTAAGACCCTGCCTCCAGCTGGCACCCCTAAACTGCCCCCCTGCAAAAAGAAGAAATGTAGCTAATGGAAGTTCTTTCAGGAATCTGGGCCTTCATTGATAGTTTGTCATTGTTTGGTGAATAATATTGGTTAATATTCTAATAGCTAGCATTTATGATTGATAAAATGAGTCTAGGATCTTATACTATTACTTTTCTTTAAAATACAATTTTTTTCTTTAATATTGTGGCTATATAGGAGCCAGTTTGTATTGTTTCATAATGGTAATTCTTTGTGTATGTGGATCATTTTTCAGAAAAATGACATGGTTTCTTCTGATGCAGTTTCATACATCATACTATGGATTTTTCCATAAGTGATGATTTTAACAGTAAACCAAATATTTGACTCAGAATCACGATCATATTTGGAATGCTGTTGGGTGAAAGGCATAGCGCACAATCAGTTGACTTGCTTACATGTGATGGTATTATTAGCAAGAAAGCATGGTGAAATGATGGGAACATTGGATTAGAATTGAAAAACACGTTGACAATAGTTTTAGCTGTGCTATTTACCAGCTCTATGAGTACTTACTCCTCACTACTTAGAGCTAGCTACTGGTTCTGTGACTTTGGATAAAGTCGTGGTTTTTTGAGCCTTGCTTTGTAAAGATAAAGATTTCTTATCAAATAGATTTTTGTGAAAATCAACAGAGATAATATGATAATGGTTGGTAAGATGTGATTAGAGATCTGTGATTAAAGTACTGTAACATCATTTTAATAAGAGATACTAAGAACATATTTGAATTTTGTCCTTGGCAGGATGAAAAATTGAAGTGACATTTATTTTTAGTTTTAAAATTATTAAAGCACCTTTATTAAAATAGTGATTGTTATTTTATATTTCTTTAATTTGTTTTTACGTAGTGCTGGGGATCAAATCCAGGGCCTTGCTTATGTTAGGAAAAAGTGCCTTACAGCTGAGCCATAGCCCCAGCCGTAATGCAATGGTTGTTTTAATAACGTTAACTTTTTATTTTTGGTATCAGTTTATGCTGATACCAAAAAAACATCAAGAAGTGTATAGAGTAGAAACCCCCATAGTAACTAGTTTTAAGATAATTTTGAGTACAAAGGATCCAAAATTCTTCCATCTTCATGTAATTTTATTTCGCTTATTTTTTACTCTAACCATTGCAGAGTTTAAAACAATTATGCAAATCTAAATGATTAAGGCCAGCTACTATAATAGAGATATCTTAACATAAATTTCCCACACTATGTCTTGCTCTTTATCAGGTACTACTTTGATGATTCTCCTCTGAGTAGTGACTGATGTCCAGATTCTTTCTATTTTGGGATGCTGCTATATGGCCTTTGGCAGCAAGAGAAGAGGAATTATTTGGAAGATTTTTAGTTGGAAATGGTGCACATCAATTCTGTCACATTCCTTTGGCCATAAATTAGTTCTGTTTTCCTTTTTAGATGAAAAGGAGACTGGGAAATGTAATCTCCCTATGTGTCCAGAAGGAAAATATATAACAGTTGGTCACTATATGGTTTAAGGGCAAAAATGATTCTGTAGTTTTTAATAACATTGAGTCTACTGCTCCTTAATTGGTTATATCACTAACAGTATATGATAGTACTGGACTGTTTGAAATTTTTGATGGGTTTCTCTGTAATGAGTCCTTGATTTTCTTAATTAAACTGTATCCTTTTTTCAGTGTTATCTCTGATAGTACTTGGCATTATTTTAGGAACTTGGAAATGATAACAGTTATGAGAACTGTAATGTTAGTCATAATATCTTCTAAAAAGAGAGTAGTTATGGGACTGGTTGATGATCATGATGCAAAGATGAAAGCAAGTAATTTTTCTTTTGCTTTTTGTCTCATCTGGCTCAACTTACACCTTGAACTTACAAGTTATCATAGACTGTTTCTTGAGGTTGGTTCAATGAAGTGATCATTCACACAGTTAAGAAAGAGATGGTGACAGACCGACCATAGGAATTCCAGGATCTGGTAGTGGTGTACACTCAATTACTTACCTACTCTTCTCTCACTCACTGAGGAGCATCTTGAGTAGGGCATTTAGTCCTTCTTCTCAGTTTTGGTTAATTTGGTTAATTAACATGAGAGACGTTAAATCTTTCATGAGGTTTCTTATGAAATGAGAGAGTCTAAGAAATGATAATTTTTAGACTCGTTTGCTCTGAAATGTCATCATGGAATGAAATCTATTCATTAATTTTTTTGGACCTATAGTTTTTAACTTGTAGAAAAACTGGGAAACCTTTCTCTTAGTAATCGTAGCTAATGTCACTATATCTTTTTGGACTTGTCATGATGAACATGACTATTTCATGATTATTATATGATCCTTGGTATAAAATGACTACAGTAAAAGGCCAGTTGGTTCTCACTAAATTTCTTGTACCACCTGTTCAGTAATGTCATTTCTTAAGTTTCACAGAGAGTGTTTTTTTTTTTTTTTTATTGGAAGAGTATCTGAAATGCTGGCTTCTAAGCAATTTTATTGTAGCTGAATTGAAAGCAGATCTCAAGAGGATATGTGTGAAATTGTTGATGCTCTTAGGAGATTGTCTACATTTAAGGTTGTTCACATTACATATCAGTTATTGCATCTCAAGAGAACAAAGTCTGTGTTAAAGAACAGGTAACTAGGTTCCAGTTCTGGTTCCCTCTTAAACTTGGAATTTTTATAAAATCAACCCCCTCTCCTGCCTCCCTTCACTCTCTCCTTTCTTTCTTGTTTTCCCTCCTTATCCTCTCCTACCCATTCCTTTTCTCCCCATATCTCCTTCTTATCCCTACTCTTTCTTCTTTTCTTCCCTCCCTTCCTTTACCTTCCTTCTTTTCTTCTGGTGATCTAGCTCAGGACCTTTAAAATGCTAGAAGAGCACTCTACTACTAAGCCATCCCCTCACCTCCATATCCTCTCCTGGTATACCAACTAATTTGCATATCTCAGAGTAAGAACTCTATATAATTCAGTCTGGTGATTTCCTAAGTCTCATATTTTTTGACCCTTCCTCCGAAGTAACATTCCTACATCCAGTTGCCTATTCTACATCCCCCTTTGAGTCTAGTAGGTAACTCAAACTTGATATGTTCAAAACCGAGTTTCTGATGTTCCACCTATGACCCAGTTCCTGTGTTCTTTCTTTGATCAGAAAATGACAGTTCCGTTTCTTTGGATAAAAATCTTGAAACCATCCTAGATTGCCCTTTTTCTTTTACACTTTACATCCAATCTTTAGTAACTTTTGGTTATTATTGTTAAACTATATTTATAATTTAGGCAAACTACTATTATCTTTTTTTTTTTGGTATGGGGATTGAACTCACAACCTTGGGTTTATGCCTTTGAGCTAAACCCCCAGCCCCACCACTATATCTTTTGCCTGGATTGTTGAAATACTTGTCAAACAGGTTTGTCTACCCATACCCTCCCCCAACCTGCTTCGTCTATCCTCAGGCAAGATCCCGGTTTTTTTCCTTTTTATTTTATTGGTACATTTTAGATATACATAATGATAGCATTCATCAATGGGAGTTTGTACCTGTGCTTGGTATAGCAAGATCCTATTGAAATGAAAATTATTTCTGACCTCAAAACCCTCTACTGGCTTTCCCTCTCATTCAGAGTAAATGCCTGATAAGCTGACCCTCTAATCCCTTTTAGAATTTTATCTACTCGTCTTTCACCTTTGTCTGTTCCAGCCACACTGACATAGCTATTTCATGAATACATTAAGTTTTCTTACCTTGAGGGCCTCTGACCTTGTTTTTTCTATGTGGCTTGAGCACTCTGCTCCAGATATCCACACAATTAGCTCTTCCACCTTCATACAGCTCTTTATTACAGATTTTTCTCAAAGAAACTATCAGATCACAGACTAATCCTTTTATAAATTGTGGCTATTCTGCTCCTTTTTTCTGTGATTTATTTTTCTTTATAATACTTAAAATCATCAGATATACTATATATGTTTAGTTATTTGGTTTTAGATGTCTCTTTCCACTGGAGTGTAAGCTGTATGAGGGCATAAATTTTTAGGTCAGTTTTGCTTACTGCTCTATTCCTAATACCTGGAACAATGCTTAACACACAAACTCCTCATATATTTTAATTTAATTTTTTGAATATGTAATACAGTAGGGTTCAAAAAGTAATATTTAAATATATATATTTAAACTAAAGTCTTCCATTATCCTGGTTTTCCACCTCACCCTGTTAAAACACTCATTTCTTGTTCATCTTCTTTGAGATTCTTCATGTAAATAAATACAAGTAAAAATTGGAATCTTTCTCCTTCTCTTTTTCAAAGATACCAAAGAAATATATCTAGTATTTTTATACCATGCATCTTCCCACTTAGTATATCTTAGAAATTTTAAACATATTATCATATATATATTTTATTGCATAGTAATAAAATTAACAAGCTTAGAATATGTAAAATATCAATGGTAAAAATATTGGGTAATTTAAACAGATCAGAAGGATATCATCTGTGAACTTTCATTGTATAAAATATGAAAACAGGACAGTTCATATTCCACAAACTCTATTTTGTGTGTTGTGTATGTGTGTATGGTAAAGGGGATGAATCCCAGGGTCTTATGTGTGGTAAGCAAGTGTTATGCACCTCAGCTTGCATCCTGCAAACTCTTTAGAGCACATTACACCTGTATATATTTTATGAATTACTCAACTGTTGATACATAATTTAGGTGAAGAATTTATCGTGACATGAAGGCAACAAAATATCAATTTTAGCATATGGATATGAACTTCACTAAAAAGTTAAAAATTAAATTCCTTTTTATGAATACAAAATAAAGCTGTTCTGAAACAGAAAGCGTATGTGCGCATGCGTACATACACAGAGATTTGGAAAACCCAGGATCCCAGATTACTACCACACACTGATGCATGTCATCAGCATCCAGACAATGTAAAGCTAATGATGCTGTGATTCTTTTTTTTTTGGTGCTGGGGATTGAACTCACAGCTGCGTGCTTGCTAGGCAGGTGCTTAGGCCACTGAGCTAAACCTCCCGGCAATGCTGTGATACTTTCATCCCAGGAAAACCAGACTCTTAGAGGCTTGCAAACTTGGCCAGTTCAAGTGATGTACAGATGTTGGAAGTGTTAGTCTCAAAACTCAGTCTTTCTGGCTTTTTTCAGCTAAGTTCAACACCCACATAGCTTCCTCAGAAAACATCAGAAGTTGGACTTGTCATCTTCCAAAACATCCTGATATGTTTTGTCACCAGTCTCAGAGGGGAACAGACCTGGCTGGTGAGCTGCGCAGTGACTCAGTGTTGTTTTGTTCCAGACTTGTATGTTCAAGTACAGTAAAGTGGGTCCATTTTGTTTTTGTTTTCTGTGGAAGAAACTTGTCATGTAGTGTGAGGTCTTTCAAGCCACAAAACCATCAAACATCTGGGGCTGATATTATTCAGGCATGTACAACCAGATGTACTCTTAGATAAGAGTGTACACAATTTAACAGGGTCATGTCAAATTTAAGATTTGACTTAACCACAGGATGCTGTTTCTTAAGTCATTGTAAAAGTTGAAGAAATCAAGAAGGGACTAGAAAAATTGCAAGTTAAAAGCTTCAGTGACCTCACTGAGAAGATTCTCTCAACTCATATCAAACTACTGCCACAATTTGGTCAATAGTTTTCCACTATGAGTCTAAAGTGTGTTAAAAACTTTAAAAATTATATGTTCAGATTTCAAGATAGTTTGTAATCTGTCAAATTGTCAACTTTTAACCTCCTAAATAGAAATCCTTTAATCTGGACAATTTCTTTTAGAAATCTGAAGAATGTTTCACTTAGAGAAAAAGATCCTGTGAAAATTAAGAAAAGTAGGCCCAGCTCCTAGTTTATAACCTGGCAGTAGATGTACTTCACAAAAACCAGCTTTGGCCTTGCGGCTACTGCTGTTATTACAGACAGTTATTACAGAGAAATTGTTGGAGATGGCAGCTTAGGCGTGAATCTCCTCTAAGCTTCAGAATCCTTGAGACCCTTCCTTCCAGCCTTGTGGTTTGAAACTAGTGGCTTTGGGACTATAAGAGGATAGACAAATATTTTCAGTTGCTGCTGAATTCATCCCTGATGACATTAGGCACTGCCGCTTCTCAGATGATGAGGAGGAGTCATTGGCGAGGCAGAAGTAAACCTCTTCCCAGGCCTTGCATTCCATTCCTAAACAGAGAACCTCCTCCAGGTTCATAAGGAGGAAGTTTGATAATGAGCTGGTGGAATGCAGTCTGGCAGAGCCCTCTAGCTAAGCAAAGGGCCAGCAGGTGGAACCTGGGCACTGTTCAGGGAGTGTACCAGTCTTCAGTGGTTCCCCAGGACTCACTCGAGTGTGTGAACAAACAGCCACTTCAGATGAACAAGGATTTGGGCTGCTGGAAGCATGCAGATCACTTCCTACTGTATTCATCAGTGCCATATTGCAGACCAGTAACCTGACATTGTCCACCTGAATGTGGAGTTAAGGTATCACTTTACCTTTTGAGAAGTCCAGGAGTGCTGTTTCACTGTGCTGTATGATCTTGCTGTGTCCAAAGTAGCCTGCTAGGGCACTGTAAACAGCTGTACACAGAAGCCATTGCAGCCATTGCAGCCATCCAGAAGAAGGCCCTATTTAGCAACACTGAAGAGCAGATGCTGAACAAAATGGGATTGACCAGCCAGCCCTCCTTGCAGACCTTCCAGAGCTTGCTGTACAGACACCCCATGCCTTTTACCTGGCCTCTACTGCCAAGACTGTAGGCCCACGGGCAGCTCATGAAGCAGTATTATCTTCTGGAAGAACAGACAGTGCCGCTGCTGTGCAAGGTGAGCTAAGTACTGAACTTCTCTGATGCAGAGGACCTGATCGATGACAGCTCAAGAATGTATGAGATGCAGATTGAGGATATAGCTCAGTGGCACAAGCGCCTGCCTGGCAAGCGCACGATCCTGAGTTTGATTACTTAAACTAACCAAACAAACAAAAAAACCAAGAAAGAAGGTGCAAGATGAGGTTCTGAAGCATGAGCTTACACTGGCTGACCGACAGAGGAGGTGAGAGGCAAAGATCTAGTAGTTGGAACAGGAGCTGCATAAGTGGCAGGTGCCAGTAGCGTTATAGGCATGAGCTTTCTAGACTGTGGTAATGCTTTAGGACCACGTGATGGCAGTACTGATGTGCTCATTTGAGAGCTCGCTTGGCAGAGCAACAAAGGATAATCAGATTTATGTAGACTTGCCTCAGGAGGGTCCAGCCTGGATGATCTCCCAGAAGCAAGGTGTCCTCAAAAGAATAACAGTGATGGTTTGCATTGTCATCAAGGCCCAATGGCCCAGAATGTGCCTATCAGTGGACGGATTATGCTGTGTGGCTCAACTGGCCTCTCAGCAACAACTCTGTGATGAAGATCACCAACTTCTGATTTCTTTTCCTCATCTATTAGGACTTCATTGCTTTCTTCTGGGCCAAGGCTGCTGGATCACACCACAGTGAGGAGGGGTAGCAGGAGGCCTTGGCTTTCTCTACCCTTGGAATCCCCTGTCATTCTAGCCCCTTTGAGCTGGGAACTCAAGCCTCTGGAAAAAACCTTTGATTTAGAGTGGGTAGCAGGAGGCCCAAATGCCACCCCACTGATTCGAGCCCTTAGGGAAGGATAGGACAGACAGGTCATTGGGAAGCCAGGAGAGGCTGAGATCCTTGTGTTTTCCTAGAGCCAGAGCTTCTCCCCCCATTCTCTGAAGACCACCTCCCTTTCATCCCTCAGTTGCCCAGTTCACTTCGTCTCCAGCAGATTAGTTTCAGACTTTCATTTTTCTTTTGCAAAAAAAAAAGAAAGGAAAACTACTGCCTTAAAAATGAAATTAAGCAGACTATTCACAGATGGTTTCTTTAAAGTCAGGAACCATTATTGAACACTGTTTCTAAAAGTTTGATTCTCTAGGCACTTGTCATCTCCAGCTACTGCTTTGGCCTCAGTAGGCACCATAGTGCCCTGGATGGAACAGTGCAGCACTTATCCCTATGGTCAGTAGTACGTGCAGAGGCGTGAAGTTCAGGAATGGGCAGAATCCATCTGCACTCATCATGGACAGGGTGAAAACAGCTAAAGCCTTCATTGAATGCTTATATATTTGTAGTTTGCATCTGCTGTGTCATTCATATTCTTCTTTTCTTTCCTTCTGTAACTTCTTCAGTCATCACATTCAATGTCTTGCACATAATCACAGTAATCACGGGACTGAAACAGCACCAGTGCTGAGAACACATAGAAATGCACGCCCCCCCTCCCTTTTTTGTGGTACTGGAGATCGAACTCAAGACCTCGTGCTTGCCAGGCAGGTGCTTATGCCACTGAGCTAAATCCTCAGCCCCAAATACATACCCTTTGAATAAAAAAAACTGTTAGTGTATTTTGAAACAATGACCAAGTTGTAGCAGCAGTTTCACTGATAGATTCAACACAGTGAACCTAAACCATGTGACCATCTCAGGGGTGCTGAGAGAGTAGAAGCTAATGGAGACTGCAAACAGTATGGTGTCCTGAAAGCCTACACTTGTGACTGCTGCAGAGTAAAATTTTCCCGTATTAGTTTATGTGGAATCTCCCTCATTCTTTACTACGTAGCTTTACATTAAATATATATACCATAATTTATGTAATTTGCTACCTTTTGTGAGTATAAAGGTGTCCAGTGTTTTGCTGTACACATAGCATTGAATAACTTCACAAGTTATTTTGTGTATGTGTTAGCATACCTCCAGAATAAATGCCAGGAAGAGGAATTATTGTGACAGAGTGAGTGTGTGCTTTGTTTTGGTAGATACTGCAAAATTGTCCTCCACAGGCATTGTTTTTGTTGTTGTTTTTTCTGGTCCCATGCATTTTATTTTTTATGTTTATTAGTACATGCTTGGTGTGCGTAATGATTGTGTTTGTCATAGGGAATTGGCACATGTACATAACATATCTTAATTCTTTTTACTTCCCTTTGCCCTCTCTTCATTCTCCCCTGCCTCAGTGTCTAGTTGCCTTTCCTATTTTGTGGAGGGTCAATCTCCCTCTTTTGTTTCATCTTTTGCTCTTTAAATTATTTATACTTTGGATTTCCAAGAGAAAGTATGTGATATTTAAGCTTAATTTATTTCACCTAACATTATCATCAGATGGTCCATCCATTTACCTACAAAGGACTCAAGTTTATCTTTCTCTGTAAACAAATGAATAAAATTGTCTCTATCATGGGTAATACTCTATGATATAAAAATACTGTGTTCATCTAATGATGGACATATAGGCTGTTTCCAAGATTTAGCTATTGTGAGTTGTGCTACTCTAAACTTGAGTTTGGGGAGGTTTTTTTGGTTTGTTTTAATGTATGACTTCCTTTTTTTCCCTACAACCTCATCAGTAGACTGCAAACTTTTGAATTTTTGCCACTCTTAAGTGAAAATAGGTTTTGCAGTGTAGTTTAAGTTTTTATTTCTCCAATTATGAGTGGGATTGAGGCACTAATAGAACACTTGAATGAATGGAATGTAGGGTCAGAACATGCCATTGGACTGTGCTCTGGAATCTCTTGATTACTTTGTTTCTTTAGGTCCTAACATAGATTCCTATGGAAAATTTGAGTCCATTGAGCTCTTTCATGTAGAAATAGGTCTTGGATAATTTTTTTAAAATCTATTTGCAAAATGATTTTGCTAAAATTGAGTAAAAATTACTAATGTTTTATTAATAAAATCATAGATTATAATATGCTTTTAATTAAGACTTTCACTTGAGCCTCTTAACAACCCTGTTATTTTTTGGCCATCTTTCTCCTCTGAAAGACCAAGAAACTGTGACCTAAAACGTTTAATTGATCTGTGTAGGGTCACAAAGCTTATGTGTAATGAATTGGTGACTGGAACTAAGTTTTTATTCTAAATTTGCTACTCAGGTTTTGCACCATGTTGCTAATTTTCTTAACAGTATTTTAAATGTAGCAGTATAATAGTAGAGATGCAAGTTGAACAGTGTTAGAAATTACCTCCTGCTTGATCATTTTTTTTCCCAAGTTGCAGGTCCTTTGTTGACCTCTCTTCAGGTTCGATTAGAAGGTCCATTTTGAGAGTTTAATGGAGAAAACATATCGTTATTGTGGTTTATTCATATGGTCAACCAGTCAACAAAGTTTTGAAAGAAATAATACTTCATCTTCTTACAGATGGAGATATATATTGTGAGAGTGAATTAATTTAGATACTTGGCATATTAAGCTAAGGAATGCTCTTCCTCAAAAAAGAAAAGGAGTATCTTTGTTTTCATTAATTATATTCATTTGTTTATTTTTCAGTACTGGGGATAGAACCCAGGGCCTCATGCCTGATAGAGAAAGGCTGTGCCTCTGAGCTAGCTACTTCACTGATTTAAATTACACATATTTGCAATGAATTAAAAAAATGAGTACAATGAAGGTTGAATGCAAAATGTATTAAATAGAAAGTAAAAGTACTTTGTAATAAAAATGCATTTAAATCTCCTTTGTAGCTTGTTTTCCTCTAGAAAAAAGAATAGTACATACATTTATGTAGCTAACTAATGGTTTGATTTTTTTTTTTTTTTTGGTCATCTTTTTGAGACAGGGTCTTGCTGTGCATTCAGGATGGCCTTGAGCTTACTTTGTACACCAGGCTGGTCTTGAACTCACAGAGAACCTCCTGTCTCAGACTTCTGAGTGCTGGGATTATAGGTGTCTGCCACCATGCCTGGCTGGGTTGAAATAATTGGTTAGCCACTTGAGGGCAAAATGAAAAGAATATATAGTTTTGGGGAAATAGCTATTTTTGTAAGTGTTATTCTGAGTTGGTACAATATTGTTAGAGAACAATTTGTCCTTACCTATCAAAGTCAAATTATGTTATTTGTTACTGCTTTTTTTTTTTTTTTCTTGGTGGTCCTCAGGGTTGCACCCAGGGCTTTTGTATTGAGCCTACATCCTCAGCCCTCTGTAACTATTTTTGAGACAGGGTCTAAGTTGTTTAGTTGCCTAGGCTGGGCTTGAACTTCCTTCCTGTCCTACTATGTGTACCACTATACCTGGCTTGATAATTGCAATTTTATTTCTAAAGATTTGTTCCATATATTCGTATATTTTAAGGTAAATATATATATTTTTTTATCGTACTAGTAATTGAGCCCTGGGTTTTATGTATGTTAGGCAAGTAATCCATCACTCCTAGCCCTTTTTACTTTTAAGATAGGATTTTGTTAAGCAAGACTAGCCTTGATCTTGCAGTTCTCCTGCTTCAGTCTCCTGACTAGCTAGGATTGTATGTGAGTATAATCATGTTGGACTTAAGATATATATTTTTAAAAGATTATTTGTCTATAGCATTATTTGAAATATCCAAAAATTAACAGTAATCTAAATACTCATCAGTAGGTGATTCCTTGTAGGGAGATTAGAATTATCCTTTTCTGTTTCAAAAACATTTTTTAGGATTAAAAAAATAGAAAACTGTCAATCAATGTAAATAACCTAATCATATCACTTAAACATTATTGGTATAATTATAAAAATTGAGATGTTATTATATGTCCTCTTTTAGAATCTATGTTTTAAAATTTAATACATTGTGCTTATTTCTCACAAAGTAATTATCTTTAACTTCATTATTTTTAAACTTATATGTAAGCATAATCTGTGAAATTATTTATTCAATAAAACAATTTATTGTTTAACCTGTGCCAGGAATGGTTTTAGGTGCTGAGGAGGTAGTAGTTGTACAGAACAAATACTGCTGCCTTTGTGGAACTTATGATTATGGGCAAAATATCTGAAACAAGTTTCAGTGTACTAGAAAGAGGTGATACATTTGTCTGTGTATTGCCTCAGATGATCTCAAGGACTAGTGGTATGTACAGGACACTTGGGAAACTGCCCATAATGATCTGAGAGATCCTTGTAGCACTGCAGTGGAAGGGTAGTGTGAAGGTAACTCAGGCAGAGTTAGCTGGCAAAGTGTTGGAGGGTTGTTGGGAATGTCAGTCAGATCCTCTACTGTGTTTTTATTTTGCATTTGAGTTTTGTACATTTACATACATGACATTGACATACTGAAGGTATTTAAAATCATTACAATTTAATCCTTATAGAGGAACTCTAATTATAACTCTAATTCTGTAGATTTCCTAGTGAAAAAGGGAGCTTAAAGAAATTAAAGATAGAATGTTAGTGATAGAGGTAGAAATTGAGCTTAGGTTACTTGGTTGCTAGGCCAGTATTCATTACACACAAGTACAATGGGTAAACATTAGAAATGTTTGAGCAGATTAGAATAGATAGGCTCATGTAAAAGAGGGGAAGCAAGAAGAAATTTGAATTTTTCAAGGCTTAAATTAGAATCTAGCTAAAGGAGCCAGTTAGGTAATAGTCACTAAATTAAAACTGAAAAGATTTTAACTTTCTGTACAGTTTTTTTCCCCTTGAAAACACTTTCATGCTGAGGGTATAGATCATTGGTAAAACACTTTAATCCTTGGTACCACAAAGTAACACAAAAGTAGAACATGCTTATTTAGTCTTTATTTCTATTTTTACTTATTTTTATAGATAAAGATAGCAGAAAAGAGAGCCCTTGAAAATATTTTAAATGTTTTACTAGAACATGTGCTTAAAAATTTATAGGATTAAGAGTTAATGAGCTTATATTCTTTCAAATCACTTATTGTTGTTTCTTTTCTTTTCTTTTCTTTTCCAGAATTTTATAGAAGTGAAGTGGTTAAGAATTCTTTGGTAAGTTTGCTTTCTGACAGGTACATATCATTAAGCATATAACCCCTATTTCAAAAAATGCAAAGTTATAAAGTAAGAGGCTTAGTGCTCATAGTCTGATATTTTAGCATATCTTCTATTCAATTATCAGTAAGTCATTATTGACTTATTTATTGCTTTGTCTTGTGCCTAGAACATGCCCGGCACATGGTAGGTACTTGATAAATATTTACTGAACTATTTTTTTCTGTTGAAAACTTTAAATCTGTTAAAAACTCAAAATCTATTTTTGTCACTTCCATGTAAAAAGTGCTTTTACTGTTTGACTTGTCAAACATCATGGTAAATATTTAAAAATAGTTCTTAAGAATATTTTGTCTAGGGCCTTTGGAGATGGCATATTGTTTCTTAGCAATGGTATCGCTTATTTAGAAAGTTGAAAGTGTTTTAGTTTTAGTGATATTTGCACTGGGTATTTGCATAAATACCTTTGTTAGGCTGTGTTGAAAAAAGAAGAGCTTTTTTGATAGTGAAAATATCGTGTCAGTAGTCTAAGGTCATGCTTTATTAGGTCCTTGTCTGCTTTCTTTTTTGTTGCAGTACTATTAATTGAACCCAGGGTTCACACTAAGCTGTATATCCACCGCTCTTTTTTAATTTTTTAATTTTGAGACTGAGTCTTGTTAAATTGCCCAGGCTAGACTTGAATGTGGGATCCTCCTGCCTCAGTCTCCCAGAATACTGGGATTGCAGGTGTAGTTACATGTCTAGTTCCCTCTCTACTTTCTCAACCTTGTCTCCTAACTCTTTTAACTCATTGTGTCCAGGCATATCTCCTCCTTTCAGTGCTTTAAATGTGCCATACTCCTCTTATTCCTTATGCCTAGACATATGTTTCTTCAACTCTTCACACGGCTGTCTTAAGAGGTCTTTCAGGTCTCAGCTGTGTCACGTCAGCAAAGCCGTATATGTCCATCCCATTTTAAAGTAATTCCTAGTCACTGTTTTTCATGTCATGTCATGTCATGTCATTTTATTTTATTTTATTTTTGAGCACTTATCACTGTTGCTCAGTTATTGTTGGCATTTCTTAATATCTCCCACCTGCTAGAATACGGATTCTAGAAAAGCAGGGACGAACCTTGCCAATCTTTTCACTGCTGTAATCCTGAAGCCTGGAATATGATAGATACTTAGTTACTGTTTGTTCAGAGAATAAATGGATGCCTTGTATTTACAGAACCCTTTTTTATATTCCCATTTTGATCCTTAGAAGAGCCTGACAGAAAGATGAGACACAGCTTAAGAAACTGATACTCAGAAAGGGCTACTAACATTTGCAGAGTCGTACAAGTGTAGGACCAGAACCCCAGGCCAGATCTATGTCTTTAAAAAGTCTCTACTACTCTTCCTCTTCAGGCTGTCTTCTAAACATCTCTTAAACAGCAAAATAAATTTGGACGCTAGGTAGACAGTTTCCTGAGCCCTTGTTTGGGGAGGTCCAGTTGACAGTAAAGTTAAATAATACATGATAATTGACTCCTGCCATGTCCAACAGAGAGTAGCTATTGAGTAAACACTAGTTTCTCCTTTCCTGGCACAGGCGGGTTTAGAAGTAGTCTGATTGTATGCAGCTGAAAGCTAGAGGAGATTAGGGGACAGATAAAGTAAAAATTTACCTTCATTTCTTTCTCTTCCTTTTCTGTGGCTAAACATCTCTCTAATAATAAGGAGTGGTTTATGGTCTCCCATTACTTTTTCACTAGGATTTATGTCATAATGGAGCCTATGTCATAGTTGTACAGTAATGTGTTATTCTATGTTATTAGTATTGTATTTACTTGATACTCATTTGATTTCAAAATCCATATTTTAAGCATCTTTCCACATGTTAACTCCTATTGCCTTCTGTCTTCAGTTTCTTAGAGGTTGTGAGGTTGCGGTACCTTCATGCCTAGGACATTTGAGGTCAGTACTGTCTCAGGTAGCTGTTGTATAAGACAAGGGGAAAAGATTGGACTAAAAGACTTCTAAGTCTCTTTCAACTCAGTTTGTAATGTCAATAGTATTTCCTGACATTAGGGCATTTGCTAGCATTGTAATATCCTTAACCATTTTGTCTGCCAAAGTAGAGAAAACTCTTGGAGGGCCAAGACTACAAACGTTAACCTCTTAGATCTCCCTGTACCTTTTCTATTGAGTAATTATTTGATAAATGTTGATTTATTGATGTTTCTTTTAAGAATATTGTTAATTTTTTTTGGCAAGAATTCTTTCTTTTATATATTAGTATAAGCTCCTTAAACCTCTATTCATTATTTTTTTAAGGAATAGTTACTCTTCATTCTTAGCTTCTTACTAAATTATGGTGATCAGCCTGTATTAATGAGCATTTGATACCACAGGACTCAGCTACTCTTAGAATAAACCAAAGACAGAGCATGATTAGCCACCTCATTGTCTCTGAAAATCCATTGCCAGCACCATAGACAGGCAGAATTCATTGGTTTCTTCTCTGCTTAGGATTTTTGCATGTCCTGAGCTATAGTGATATTTGATGAATAGAGCTAGTTTATCTGTACAGGTTACTTGGCATGTTCTTGGCACATAGAAGATGCTCAGCAAGTGTTTCTTTGCTAAATTCTTCCATAAATGTATTTATCAACTGATTTCTATATTATACCCTGATGTCTCAAATGCTCGGGTATAAAAGGACTAAACAAATATTCAAATACTTTATTTCTAGCTAAAGTGTGAGTAAATTGTCCCTCAAATGAGCTCAGTTGGATTCTGATGAACTTTGGTTGGTAATGCTTAGTGTTGGTAATGTTCAGTTCCCTGTCCAGTACAGTTGCTGCATGTCACATGTGGCCATTAAGCTTGCAAATGTGATGGAGTCTCACTTCGGAACTGAATTTCATATTTTATTTGAGTTGAATAACCACATGTGGCTAGTAGATACTATATTACTCAACACAGCTCAGGATACTTCTGAAAAGCTTTCTTGCCATCTTTGAGAAGAAAGTTCTCCTTTTTGTTTCTTTAAAAATATGGTGTGCTTTTCTTGGGCTGCTAGGATCATTCTTAATCAGTATAATAGCTATTTGTATGTTTGTCTCTTAGCCCCTTTTATATATAAGGATCTTCATAAAAGCAAGGGCTTTGTGTGATACATCTTGTATATTTTCCAATCATTGTATTGTACTTTGCTTGAACTTGGCAGTTAAATAAGAGAATATGTATGGTATAATATATGTCTCCAAATTTATGTTGTCATTTTTCAGACTCACTGTTACCCTATGTTTGTTAAGAGAAAAGCAGTTAAACCCTTCGAAACTGAAATGCAGGCCTTAGGCAGTAATCTTGTGTGAATTGTAATTGAATTTTACTAATCCCTTGTTGCTTTGAAATTTCTTTCATCCATTTCAAGATACTTAGCAGTCTTTCCTTCCTTGACCTATGATAGGAATCCTTTTGTGTATCTCAGCAAAAGAACATAAAATAGTTTCCTCAGTTTGTGGGAATTTCCTTGAGGAAGTTGGATGAGTTAATTTGTCCATTGATAGCTATTTTTTCGCTTTTCTAATATCAAATGCATGCCTCATGACTCTGTTCCTGTGCCTTTCTATATAAACAAAATCTGACTTTTTCATTGACATATATATAGGTGTTTGTTTTTTAATTTAGGGCCTTGCTGTGAAGTCTAGGCTGGCTTTGAACTCACTATGTAGCCTGGGTTGGCCTCTGACTCTTGGTGATCTTCCTGCCTTGGGCTTCCCGAGTGCTGGGATTATAGGCATGTGCCACCATGACTGACTGTGCATTAGTTTATAGATCATATTTACGTAGTTTGATGAAAATTTCTAAACTGAATATAACTTGGTAACCAGCATCAAGATTAAGAAATATAATATTTTTAGTGCCTCAGGATCCAACTCATGCCTTCTTCACTTACTGTTGCCCTTTTCACTTTTAATAGCATACACTAATTTTATCTGTTTTTATACTAAAATTAAATCATATAGTATGCATTCTTTAGTGTCTGGCTTCCAGGTCTCAGCCTAGTGTTGTTAAGGTTTATTCATTTTGCACAGAGTATTTGTGTTTTGTTTGTGTAATAGTCCATTGTGTAAATGTAACAGATGATCCAGGACATTTTGTTAGTTTGTAGTTTTGAGCTAATATGAATAATGCTGTTGTAGGGCTGGGGATTTAGCTCAGTGGCATAAACGCCTGCCTTGCAAGTACGCTGTCATGAGTTCAATCCCTGGTACCCATTTAAAAAAAAAAAAAACATGCTTCTGTAAACATTCTCTATGTCTTTTGGTAAACATAAGGGTGCATTTTTGTTGGGTATGCAGAATTGCTGGGACTATGCATCTAATTAGCTAAAGCTATCAGATAGTTTCCTAAAATTACTATTTCATTTATATTTTCACTATGAATCTGAGGGTTTTAGTTATTCTACATTATTGCGAACACTTGATTTTAATTTTTTGAATTTAAATTGTTGATAAAATCATATACAAATTTTTTTTCAGTTGAAACCAAATGAGATATTTTAATGGCAGTTAAACTCACATGTAGAGCTAACATTGTGCCTAATTTAGAAATTCTAACAGTACAGCTTTTTTGAGGGCGTGTGTGTAGGTGCAGTGACTCCTGAAGAGTGCCACCTGGTGGCTTAAGAGTATAGGACGTTACCAATTTTACTGTTTTTCAGAACGGAATTCCTCTACATTATGAAGGAAAGTACAAGTTACGATTGATGATAAATGGACATATGTTAGATGGTAATAAATATAGTGGGGCAGAGAGTAAGAGAGGGCCTGAGAGGAGTGATTACTGGTTTCCTGTGATAGTTACCTAGAAGAAAGCATTGTTTGAGATGCCTGAAGAACTGAGGGAATAAGTTATGTATCTATTTGGGGGAAGACTATTGCAGGCCAAGAACTAGGAAAATGCAAACACTGGACTTTACACAAGGTTTTTCAGTAAATGGCTAAGAAGTTTGAATGGAGCGAGGAGGGGTGGTTTGAGGTTTTGCTAAGCAAGTATAACAGAGGCAGAGGCTTGCGCCAGCAGAGGAGATGACCCAGAGATAAAAGAGATTTTATGGCCAAAGGCTGGATAGCATGAAGATGAGACTTTGGAAGGGTACAGTATCAACAAGATAACATGGGAAGCATCTAGTGGACAAAGACTCCCAGCTTACTCATTTTTTATATTTTGTATAGTCCTTAGCATACTTTACCCAAAGAAGAGCAGTTTAAGTTCTGTTGCATTGAATAACTAGAATAATTGTCCCTTGGCATGTTACATGGAGATATATCTCCAGGCTATTGTCAGAGTTGTAGTTTCTTCTTAGGTATATTTGGCAGATAATAATTAATGATGAATGTATAACTCAGTTTTAATTCCTTTTGCTTTTGCTAGAAATAACTAAAATGTTTAAAGGAGTGACAATGGAGGGGACTAGGTAGCTCTCCAAAATTGATTTTCATACATATACAAAAGTAGAAACAATTGTATAATGCATCTATAGTTCACTGTTTTTAACAATAACGATATTAATCATTAGATATTTTTCTAAAAGGAAGATTTTTATTTTTGTTAGACTGTTAATAATCTCACAGGAGTAAGAATAGTGGTAACTATTTTGTGTGTGTTTTGAAATTTCTCTGTATGCATGTTTATTTAATAAGATACATCTATTTTTTCATTTTTCAAGTTGGAAAAGATTTAAGGCAAAGTGAAGACTGTGGGCTTGAAGTTTGTAGCATAATGATGACACTGAGGAGATTTGGTTTCTTTCAAAATTGCATAAGGTTTGATGACAAAACTATCTCCCAGGAAAGAAAGAACTGATAATCTGGCTGCTATCTGCTCATGGCTTGAGAGATTTGTGGGTAATCGTCAAGTAGTTTAAGTACCATCTGAACACATGGCTACTGATGACTATTTTACAGCATTTCATGGTCAGCATAGCTACAGGCAGTTATTTCCTAAAAACCTTCAAAATATGACATAGGATGGACGTGGTGGCCCACACCTGTAATACCAGCACTTGGGAGGCTGAAGCAGGAGGAATGCTGCAAATTGAGGCTAACCTGGGCTACATACTGAGTTCAAGGCTAGCCTGAACTGCATAGTGAGACCCTGTCTCAAAACAAAACAGAACAAATGGCATAAAAGTTTATTCCCTGATAGATGTGAAGACTTATTATGCTTTCAATTGGAACTCAGCCACTAGGTTCTATGTTATTATATAGTAATAAACCAGAAGATAATGTGAATAGACTTGTTGCTCATATCTCCTAAACTAATCAGAATGTGACACTTGACAACTGGTTCACCATTTTTCAGTTGATATTACTTTTGCTAACAGCACAAATTGATCAGTGTAGTAACTGCACACAGGAACAAAACAGAAATTGCAAATGAAATATTGCAGTTTCAAAACAGAAAAATGCATAGTAGTGTCTTTGAATTTCAGAAAGATATTAACATCAGCTAGAAAAATAAACTGGTACCGGTCCACATTGCACCATGATGGAAATACTGATAGGGAAACCCTGATAAAATGGAAGCATGAGATGGAAACTTTCTATAATAATACCAAAGGCATAAAAAAGATATCGTCTGGGACCTACAGGAAAATTACACGCATGCTATCAGAGTAAGCGACACTTGTATATGGAACATGTAGTTTTCACCTTGCGTGTGACAATTAAAACAAAGATTATTTCCATGGTAGATTTCTGTTTATATTTACGTTGTGGTTCACATAGGTTTTTATTTCTCATGTTATTTTTTAGGTTTTCTAAGGAAGCACTCATGACATATTTGATATTCTATTTTGATGTCTTATTTTCCTGCTAAGTATATATTTTACATATAGTAGGAAGCTCCTGACAGAACAGATAGACAAGAGAGGTGACAGGAATGGCCTGCCATGTAGGAAAGGGAAACTAAGCAAATGTGCTGTCAGTGTAAGAATGTGTGCATGGAACATGCAGTTGTCATGTCTAAAGACTGCTTTGGGTTTGACAACTGAAGCAAAGATTATTTCTGTTGTAGAGTTCTGTTAGTATTTTCGTTGTAGTTCATATAGGAATTGATTTCTGATACTATTTTTTAGATTTTTAAGCAAGTACACAGCTCATGTGAAATTAGTTTTTACTCTGTGCAATACATATTAAGCATTTAATACTTTATCAATATTTTACTTTGCTGTTAACTGCACATTACATAATATAATAAAGAACCTCCTGACAAAACAGCAAGACCAGCAAGATGTGAAGTATGTCCTATAGAAGGGCCAGAAAATCAAAACACATGTGCTGTCAGCATACGTGATGCACAGGTATAGAACATGCTGTTGTTATGCATGAAGACTGCCTTAGGTGTGATAACTGAAGTGAAGGTTTATTTTTTTGTAGAGTTCTATCAGTATTTTCTTGTAGTACATATATAGTTTATTTCTGTTGTTATTATTTAGACTTTCTACTTCAAAAAACAGTTGATCCTGAAAATTTTGGTGCTTTTTTTTATAAATACTCAATAAAAAAATTCCGTACTTTATTTTTTGATTTTTTTTCCTGTCACATACTTGTTTTAATAAGTCTTATAAAATTAATAATTCATCAAAAGAAATAGGCTAACGAGTAAACATAGGTACTAAACATTTCATAATAAAGCACTTTTATGACAAAAATTGGTGTTATGCCCCATGGGCTACGTAAAAATATATAGTCACATACTATAGGTAGTATGGTGCCTGGCACACTGAACTTTTAGTAACAGAGTGCTGGATACTATAGAGACAAAGTATACTTACAGAAATCTCTGCCTCTGAGCAGGGGAAGATAGATAAGAAAGTCATGGTGATTTATGTAATACCCTAACAAAGCTGTATCAGTCAGTTGTGGGCCACTGATCGTGTGCCAAGTATTGGGACTTCATTTAACATAGACTACAGAACAGACGAAGAAGCTACCTATAATAGAGAAAGTGACAAAATAAGGCTGTCTTCTAGTTTACAGATTCTAAAAAGGTTAGTACTAAAAGGAACCTTTAAACTTGTCAGTCCTTCTGAAGTTCTGAAAGGAGGAAGTTGAGGTCTCTGGCTAGGGCCCTTCTCTGTTTCAACCCCTACCCCATTCTTTTCCTGGTAATGCTTCTCTAACCACCAGGTTTCAGTTAAACATTTCTTCCTCAGAGAAGCCTTTCTTAACTTCACTCCTTTGCCAGACCTTGGGTCATTTTTCCCATCATTTTTTCAACTAGATAAATCAGTACTCTTGAGACACAGTCAGTACTTGGATATTTCCTGAATAAGCATAGACGAAACATCCTGTTTCTGGCACTGTATTGAAAGCAGGCCTATCAGTTTGGAGTCAAAAATACGAAAAATTAAGCTCAAGACCAGAAAACATAGCTTAAGATTCCTTTGGAAAATAGGATTCATCTTTTTACCTAATATGAATCATGCCTTATAAATAGAAAATGCAAACCATTTTATTAATTTTTATTACTGGTGTAACTATTACAAGAAGGAGTAAGAGATGTGGCTCAATGTAGAGAGACTGCTTGCTTACCATGCACGGCCCTGGGCTCAATTCCCAGCACCAGCAAAAAAAAAAAAGTAGAGGGAGCATAATGAAAGCTGTGTGTGCCCTTTGTCTTGCATGCAACCTGTTACTCCATAAGGCTGGGTTGGTGAGACATATTGCCCAGTGGAACAGACATACTGCCAAACCCCAGAACTGGAGGGCTTGGCCCAGAACTCCTGCCCTCAAGTTTCTCAAGTGTAGATGTGGAGCTCAGTGAACTGGTGAAGGTTTTGTTAGCCAGGTCTTCCCTGGCTAATCTCTGATGCATGCTTTATTCTGGTCATAATGTCTGTTATGGTTGATACATTTGTGTCAACTTGAGAAAGTTAGAAGTTTAAGAGACTCAGCAGAGAGCTTGGATCCTTACTTTGTAAATATCCTTAGCCTGGGTAAAAGGAGGGCACAGATGTGATGTGAGTGCTACACCTGCCATGAGAGGGAGGTGGTAGTCTGCTTACATTATAAGGGAGGAGAAGAGGCTTGCTCCCCGCCACCCTTTTTTGCTCTGGCTGCTTTTGCTGGCTGCTGCCTCGAAGTGTTGCCCTGATGCCATGCCACCCTGCCTTGGAGCCAACTAATTATGGACTGAAACCTCCGTAAACTAGACTAAATAAACCTTTCCTTTCTTCATTTTGGGTGTTGAGTATTTTGGTCCCAGCAGTGAGAGAAAAGTAACCAAGCCTCATTTGTTCAGTCACTGATTTGTGTGTCTGCCCTAGTCAGTTAAGGTGTATAATGGAGTGGCAAGTGTGAGTCTGAGTTCTGTAAAGTCATCTTATTTCCTTCTTTTCAGGGAACAGGCACCGGTAGAGGCCAGCGTTTTCTCTGCTGTTGTCTCTGGCTGTGGGATCTAAAATGAAGTGTTCATAATCTCTTAAGGTCAAAAGTATTAAATTCTGATATCTGTGACTTAGTGGGGAGAGCAAAAAACCCAACAAACCAAAAAGAACATGAGACAAATTCTAGAGATCCAAGTTAAAAATCTGGTACTGTTTTTATTAGGTAAAGTTAGACAAGACACTTAGCTTCTGTGTTTCATTGTTTCTGAGATACACAATTTTTTTTTTTACCATTTAGCATCTCTGAAATCTAGATGCACCTTAAAATAATTTCTTTTCAATTGTACAGAAAAGGTACAATTTACAGTTGATGGTTTCTTGGATATGATAAAATACAGTATTTTGTCTTTTTTAACTATTGAAGTTAACATGTTGCCTTACTGTTGGGTTGACAGAACTAACTTACCCCATCTATTACTGCTTCTTTGTACCAAGTGAGGCGTTTTTATATTATCATGTGTTATCTGAACTTATATAGTACCTATCACTAATACATGTTAAGGTTTTAGCTTTTGTTGTAATTATTATTCTGTTTAAATTTCATGAAACTGTGATAGTTGTTTCAGGTACAACTAAAGATTCTGAGACAGAGGGGATTATGTAATTCCCAATATAGGCTAGTTGTAGCACTTTACTGCATTGCTTCCCACCACTCTTCACTGACAGAGAGGCTCAAGTTAAATGACTTTTATCACTATTATTTGAGCCAGTGATTCTGTCCAGTGATTGCTACTATTCCTAATCTGTCCATACTTCTAGAAATTACTCCTATATCCACATAGTTTAGTGATCTGCCAGTGATTGGTCAGACTTTGTGCTCAAATTCCTCAAGTTGAGGCAGTTTTTGTCTTTTACAGCTTTTGCTTTCCACTGAATCTTCTCAAGTCTCTCTTTTCTTTCTTGATTTTTTTTTTTGAGAGGATTTTATGTGTAGTCCAGGCTGTTGTCAAACTTACGGTGATTCTCTTACCTCAGCTCCCAAGTGCTGGAATTACAAGTGTATATCCCCATGCCTGACCTTCTGAAGTTGTCTTTGCTTGCATGTCAGCTCATGGCCAGTCAGGGATAGCCTCCTATGTGGAGGCATGATTTGCTTATCAAGACCCAATTGCTATCTTATTTGACATTCCTATTAAATTTGTGGCTAGTTTGCCAGTCCATTGCTTATCCTGATTAGAACTGTATTGTCAGGTCCCTGTTCATGTGCCATTGAGCTCCCTAGAGTTGCTGGGCTTAGGGTTTTTCTGTGTTCCAGTCCAGCTTGCCCTCTTCTCTCAAATGGAACAGCTTTGCAAAACAAACTAGTGTTTAGGGATAAAAGCAACTCCAGACAAGAATGCTATACATTGTCCTGTTCTTAACCTGAAGTTAGTAGATTTTTTTTGAGTAACTGCTCCTCAAATTGAGCTGTACCTTTGTTTTTGTGGTACTGAGGATCAAACCCAGGGGTGCTTAACTACTGAGCTACATACTTCTGCCTTTTATTTTTACTTTAGAAAGGTTCTAACTAATCTGGAGGCTGGCCTTGAGCTTGAGATCTTTTTGCCTCGGCTTTCTGACTGGCTGGAATTACAAGGCACAGACCACCAAGCCTGGCTGATAGATACTTTCGATTGATTTCCAGAGCTTTGAGACTGTTGTTTTTAACGATGTTGTCCAGTTTCATTGTTGTTTTTTTGAGGGAAAGTTTTCTGAGCTATTCACTGTACAGTGTAAAAAATGCCACTCCTCCTTTATTTATTTTTAACAATTTTTTATTTTTATTTTTTGGTACCAGGAATTGAACTCACTACCTTGTGCTTGCCAGGCAGGCACTGTGCCACTGATCTATAACCCTAGGCCCAACCCCTCCTTTAAACTTACTCATATTTACCATTTTGTTGTTCATTCATTCTTGCAGCACAGATGTTCTATCTGGGTTTATTTTCATGTGTATAAAGTACACCCCTTTAGAATTTTCTTTAATGAGCGTATGCTGATGTCATGAGTTTTCTTGTCTGAAACTGTATTTTACTCTGCTTGAGAAAAGCATTCTACTGAGTATAGAATTCTTGATTATCAATTATAGCTTACTGTCAGACTTTGAAAGTAAAATTCAATTGCTTTCTGGCAGTGCTGTTCTTCCTTCTTCTTTCTTCTTTCTTCTTGTATTCTGTAATTTCTTTGAAGATACACTTACTCATGCAGCACTTAGGATCCTGTCTTTGCTTTGGTATTCTATAAGTCTGCATTTCATTTTTATGTGTTTTGATTTTTTTTCTTTTATTTGCTTTGCTTGGGACCTGCCTGAGATTTTGTAACTATGATTTAGAGTTTTTTTTTTTAATCACTTTGAGATATTGCCACTATCTCCAAACCATTTTTTAAAAAAATCTACTTTCTTCCTTTGGTTTGTTTATTAAATGCATATCAGATCTTTTCACTATCATGTTTGTTTCTAAACCCTTTGTTGTTCTTATTCTGTGCTGCGTTCTTTGTAATTATTTCCTGTAGGGGAGTTTGTCTCCCTACTCCTTTTGGCAACTGTCCTGTAGACATTTATGGCTAGGGCTTTGGGAGGACGTAGTTTTGCTTCACTCATGCTCTGTGATATGTTGCCCTTTCTTGGTCCCAACTCACTGTGGAGAGGGACTTTAAGACATGGGTGGGGCCTGTGTTTGGGTCTTGAGTTGTATCTTTGTTTCTCTTGAAGAGTACTAGTACCAAAGCCCTGTATTTGTATAAGGCAGTAATGACTTCAAGCAAAAGCTTTCCAGAGCTCCACGTATTTATCTATGTTCTTTTCTTCTGGATTTGGCATTACTTTGTACTGATGGTGATTTTTATTGTATAAAAATATTCTAATCAGCATTTTCAGTGGGAGAATTGTCCAGCCTTCCATCATCAGATATGGATGACTTGTCTTCCATTTATCCCTTAGATAATAAATATAGTCTGTTACATTTACCTCTGTTTCCATACACACACATACTATGCCAATGTTCTTCATTACTTCTAGTAACTCCAGATTCGTATCTGGTACATTTCCCTTCAATTAGAAGAATTTTTAACTTTCTTGTAGTGCAGATCTAATTATTCTTAGACTTTTAATGTTATTTTCTTATTTAAATGAACTCTTCCCCTATTTAGCAGGGCTGCTACAGCAAATATAATTAGAGACTGGAATACCGTATGTAAGTGGAATTCTGTTGATCTTAGATTAAAATGCTTGGATGGTTGGGGTTGAGTTTTTATGCAATCTAGTATAAAACTAATTACGTAAATGTGCTTACTATGTTATCATGATGATGCTGATTCATTTTCTCCTTCTGGATCCTCAAACATCTCCTCTACCCCTCTTTGTTCAGAGAAAAAAACTGGTACAAGGCTAAGAGCAGTTATCCTATATGAAGAACTTTGTGCTTTACTGATTAATATAATATGAAAATTGTTGGTTTTTAATAAGATTGAATATGTTTAAATTCAGCAATGAATGCCCTGTTAATATGGGGGGGGGTAAGTGAAATTAAGAAATGCATTTTAGTTCTTTCCTATGGAAGTTATTAAAGCCCCTTAACAATTTGACTTTTCAGAAAATTTAACTATTTAGATGAAAAGAATGTTCTTTTCAGAGCATAAAGCTAATTATGTCATTCTTAACTTTAAAGCCTTTCTGTGGTCTCACATCTTGTACAAAGTAAAGCGTCGTTTCCTTGGCAAGGCATGAAAGACCTTCTAACTTATTGAGTCCTTTTGATTCTCTTTCCAGCTTTGTGTCCTGCCTCTCCTGTCAGTAGTTATTCTTAGTTCTCTGTCTGTACTTTGCTATTTCTCAACTCTGATGCCTGATAGATCATGTTTCTTTTGCCTGGAATTCCTTGTTTTAATCTGACATAATCCTACTTGTTCTTTAAAAGCCACATTTCACAGCTTCTGGTATTTTTCCTGTTCCTTCAGTTTATTATTCCTTCTAGTTATTATTAAACTCTTCATGAAACAATATAATAGTTTTTATTTAGTTTTTGTGGTTCTGGGATCAAACCCAGGACTTTGTGCATGCTAGGCAGATGCTCCACCATTGAGCTGTATCCCCAGCAATGTAATTACTTTAAATAGAAATTTAAACCCGACTAGAAATTGGAGACCCTTTGAGGACATTGTTTAAGTATTGGCTTTTATTAATCATGTATTAAATATTAAATAAATTACTTTGTGAACCCATGTCAGTGAGAGATTGCAACATGTGTTCCTTTTAAAAGCTACAATAAGCAAGCAGATAAAATTTAGAAGTACCATTATCATCCTCTTTGTGCTAATTGGAGTTCTTTTTTTGGTTTACTAATGGTTACAATCTAATATGTTCATGAGGTCTTTTGGTTAAAAACAAAACTATTTTCTTAATTGAAATAATTATAAATAATTATTATTAATTATAAATTTCCAAAGCATGTTTTTGTTTCTATCAACAGAATCCAACGTGGCGGAGTCTTGATTTTGGAATAATGCCAGATTGTCTTGATACATCTGTGTCTTGCTTTGTAGTGAAGATATGGGGTGGAAAAGAGGACATCTACCAGCTGCTGATTGAATGGAAAGTCTGTTTGGATGGGCTAAAATACTTGGGTCAGCAGGTAATTTTTAGATTGTGGTTTTAAGTGGTTGTCTTTTCTAGATTAACTTGCCTGACTTTTCTATTGATTCTGTCTGTACATTTTTTATTATAAAGACAGACCTTATGATTGTTTGCTTATGTTACTTATGTTTGAACTTAAAAACATACCTTTAAGCTGAAGAAACTGAAGCCAATAATTAAGTTTTTTTTTCTGTATGTGTGTGTGAGAAAGGATATGCTTTCTTACATCATTCTGCTGCTTCTGTCTTGTTGGATGTTGTCCCCTAGAATTAGAAAATTAAATTCTGACTTAGAAAATCATTGTTTGTGTTGTGCCACACTGTCATATACATGTGGTCTTTAGTAACTCTCCAGTCCACCTTGGGGTGAATGTCATTTCTGTTTTGTGATACCTATGGTACTGTTCCTAAAGGTAACCTTTAAATGTTAGTCATAGATTATTTACAAATATCCTTCATATTTTCTTTTTTATTTTCTTCTTCAGTGCTGGGAATCGTATTCAGGACCTTGTCCTTGATATTTCTTAATATTTATTCAATACACTAATTCTGTTTCTTTTTAAAGGAATAATTTTTTTTTTTCAGATTGAAAAAAAAAATCTCTGCCCTCATTTTACTTACCATGTTTTAATTTGTTTTCCTTTTAGACAGGGTCCTGCTTTGCAGTCCAGGCTGTCTTCTAATTTGTGATTGTCCCACCTCAGCCTCCCTTATGCTAGGATTATAGGCATGTATCACCACACTTGATGTACTTGAATTTTTAATTTTTTTTCCATCATTGGGGATTTTGCATGTGCTAAATAATCACTGTACTACTGAGCTATACTCCTTTGAGTATAGCTCCCAAGCCCTACAGTAGTTCCCTTGAACTTCCTAACTGAAGTTGTTTTTTTTTTTTTGGTACCAGGGATCAAACTTGTGACCTCACACTTGCCAGGGAGGCGCTTATACTGCTGAGCTTAAGTCCCTGGCCCCTCCTGAAATTTTATGTCCTTTGACCAACATTTCCCCTCCTCTCAGACCATTATCACTATTCTGCTTTCTACTTCCAAATGCAGCTTTTAAAAATTACACATACAAATGGAGTCATACTTTTGTGGGTTTTTTGTAGTTACCAGAGCAATACATTGAATATGTATTCCTTCGTTAGACTCTAAGCAACTATAATTTTAAAATTGTTTTTATTTTTTATTTACTCCTGTTATAGGGCTAATTTAAAAAATTGAAGGTAGGGGGAAGGCTAACAGTGATGAGTTGAACACAGGGATCTCTGTCTACTAAGCATATACTTTACCACTGAGCTACTAGGGCTGGTCTTTATTAAAACTTGCAAATATAGTTTTATAAGTCTCTCTTGCAAATATAAGTCAGTCTCTCTCTCTCTCTCTCTCTCTCTCTCTCTCTCTCTCTCTCTCTGTCTTTGATACAAGATACTTGTTGCCTTTTGACTGCTTAATCAGACTGGCACTGAGGCCAATACCCTGTTTATCTGCCCATTTGCCATATTTGACTCCCTATGGATAGACTATGAAATTCAACGTTTATCTTTCACTGAAAAGCATGTACATTTCCTGAAAGATGGTGCTTCTTAACACTGTGGCCACAGGGCTCTAGACCTATGAATAGCCTTCATCATATTTTGCAGCCCACACATTACTTAGGTGGTGAGTTGTGCTTATGTCTAATTTGCCCTAATTTCAGAGTTAGCATTCTGATATCTTTTTAGGAAGCTGACTATAGGAGGAAGCATGCTAGTATATAGAGAACTAAAGTAAGAAAAAAATGTGTTTTTTAAGCAACTAGAAACTTAGCATCGTTATGAAAGTTAAAATTTACCTATGAAATAGGTGTAATAAGTAACATACTACTAAAATCAGATAAAATGAAACATTAATTTTTGGAGGAAAGTGAGACTAAGATATATTAGTATAATGACCAGAATTAGTTAAATTCATTGACTGATCATATGCTTTCTATCAGACATTGTTCTTTTTTTATTTTTTATTTTTGGGGATACCAGAAATCAAACTCAGAAACTCACACTTACCAGGCAGACACTGCACAGACATTGTTCTTAATGTTAAGGATCCAGAGATGTGGAAGACAGTAATTTTAGATCCCGTAAATTCAATTGATGAATACCTTCATAGAAAGTATGCAAGTACATGGAAGAAACATTTAGACCAGCTGGTTACACCCAAGGAGAGATGACTTCAGAAAGAATTTTTTTTATTGTAGTATAAGATACATACAATAAACTCATTCTTTTAAAGTGTACAGTTTTGTTAATTTGACAAATATATGGAGTTGAATTAATACTACCATCCCTGCCATAATCAATAAAGATACTATGAATATTTAAATATAATTGTTTGCATTGACACATGCTGTCATTTCTTCTGGAAATGACATTTCCATAATGTCATTTGCTAAGTCTACTGGTAAGCATATGTGTTTTTCAAAGTGAATGTAACATTTTGCATTTATATCAATAATGTATAATAGTTCCTTTGTTGCATGACTTTGCTAACACTTTTTTTATTGTGGGTCATTTTAATTTTAGCTGTTTGCAGTGATCCTCCCATCTCAGCCTCCTGAGTGCTGGGATTACAGCCGTGTGTCACTATACCCAGCTGAAAATTTAAAATAATAAAAGTCTATATATATTCGTATCTATCTATTTATCTATCTGTCCACACACACACACACACACACACACACACAAGATAGATGACTGTGCTACTAATCCCTGTTAGTTCATCAAAAAGAACAGTTTGTGCTTTCATTGTTTGACTGATAATTTTTGTCATGTCTCTATCTTGTAATAGGAACAACTACTTTGGAGATAACAATACATAATGTATTAACTAGTGTTAATCTCCTGTTTGTTTTGAAATTCTGTATCATTGTTTTTGTTCTTTTTATTTAAATAAAAAAAGATATACACAGATACAAATTCCCTATGATAAATATTGTCTTATGTATATCTAAATTATACCAATAAACTTAATTTAAAAAAGAAGAAAATAGCAAAATTATTCTATTACATAGGTTTTTTTTTTTTTTTTTTTCAATATACACTGTAGACTCAGTTTGTTACTTTCTACAAAAATCTTGCTGGAATTTTTTTTTATTAGTACATGTTTGCAGTACATAATGACTACATCCATCTTGGAGGAGTTTGTACATGTACATAATACATCTTACTTCTTTTTTATCCCCTTTTCCTCCCATCCTTCCATGCTCCTTCCAACTCCTGTTACCTTTGTCATTTGCAGAAGCTCTGTTTTTATTTTTTCTTCAGTTTTCTTATTACATCCTTTTTTCCTTCTGTCTCCCCCCATCCTGCTCCCTCTTATTCTTCTTCCCATTTGAAAAAGATCTGTCTTCCTACTTCCAATTATTTATCTTTAATTGTGCTTTTGTTTGTATTTTGGGTTTCTCGTATAAGAGAAACCATGTAATATTTAAATTTGTGTGTCTGACTTATTTAACTTAACTTTATGGTCTCAGAGTGCATGCATTTGTCTATGAATGTCTCTGGTTTATCCTTGTTTATAGCAGAGTAATACTCTATTGTGTATAGATACCACATTTTCTTTATTCATTCATCTTTTTATGGGCATATAGGCTGCTTCTAAGATACAGCTGTTATACATTGTGCTGCTAGATTTATACCTATGGATTACATATTTTTGATGCTAGTTTGTGTATTCCTTTCTAAATATGACTATTTCTAATTTTTGTTGCTGGTATAAAGAAATACGTTTCTGTATTGAGCTTATATTCTCTGACTTTGTTAAATTTGTAGATCTAGTTCCTCTGTTTCTGTCTGTGCCTCTCTCTCTCCCTCCTTTTAGATTTCATATTTATTGGACATTTGGTCTTTTTGAGCCAGGGCCTTGCTATGCAGTTCAGGCTTTCTTTGAGCTCACTTTGTAGCTGAGGGTGGTCTCAAACTCACTGCAATACTCCTGCCTCAGCCTCCTGAGTGCTAGGATTACAGGCATGTGCCACCACACCTGGCTTTTCCTTTGTTCTTAAAATAAGCGTTGACTAAATTTTCTCTTAAGCATTGTTTTAGCTGTATCCCAAAAAATTTCATACAGCATATTTATTTAATTCTAAATGTTTTCTCATTTACATTTTATTTCTTTTTTGAGCTGTGGCTTAATAGTATGATGTTTAGGGCCAGGTATGTAGCTCAACAGCACAGCACCTGCCAGGCAATTGCAAGGTCCTCAGTTTGATCCCTAGTATAAAAAAAAAAAAGAAAAAGAAAAGTATGCAGTTTAATTTTTAAAGATTTGTAGATTTTTCAAGTCTTCTATTTTTGATTTCTACTTTAATTCTATTGAGTTTAGGGAGTGTCATTTGTATGATTTTTGATTCTTTTTAATTTTTTCAGATTTATTTTGAAAATAACTATTTGGTGCATTTACCTTATTGAATGTTTCATGTACATGGCATGCATATTCTGCTGTTACTGAATGGAATTACCAAAAAAAAATTTTTTTGTGGTAGTGATACTGAGGATTGGACCTAGGGCCTCTGCAATTGAGCTATATATCCAGTCCTTTTAATTTTATTTTTTATTTTGAAACAGAGCCTCAGTAAGTCATTAAATTGCCCATGTAGGCTCAAAATTTTGATCTTTTTGCCTCAGCCAGCCTCCCAGAATGTTGGGGTTACAGGGAGGTGCTGCCACACCCAGCTGAATGGAATGTTTCATAATCTATTAAGTTATGTTGCTGTGGAGTACATTTTGAATGGTATGCTGGAATTAGCTAGAGAAGAAAGGATGGGGATAGACATAGAATGTGATATAACAGCATAATCTTCCCCTTTATTTTTATTTGGGGAAAGTAGAGACCTGAGTGATGCTACACTCATGCCAGAGCTGCAAATGCGATACTCAAGGGCTGAGGATGTAGCTCAGTGGCACAGGGCTTGCCTGGCAAGCATTAGGCCCCAGGTTCAGTTGCTGGTAACAACAACAACAAAAACAACAGCAACAACAGCAAAAAGCAATACTTATTTCCTGAATAGCCTTTTGAACTTAGCAGGGTGTTTCCCCAGAAGTCACAAACTAAGCTAAGCTGGTCCTAACTTGGATTTTAATGATAGAGACATGGGAGTTTTGAAATAGCCTTTTTCTAGGTGGGAATTTGGAAAACTTTCAAATATTTCTTACATGTGTCATGTAGTATCCTAACTTTGGGAGACATTATTTTTTATTTTTTATTTTTTGGTACCAGGGATCGAACTCATAACCTTGTGCTTGTCAGGCAGGTGCTTGTGCCATTGAGCTAAATCCCCAGCCCCTATGGGAGACATTATTGTGTTTAAGTGGTTGGAACTTTGTATTAATAACAACAACAGTTGTATAACCCTTCAGTGTACCCTTTTACATGCACATAGTGATCAAGGGCCTTTTGAAGATCCTGTGAGCTATTCTGCCACTAATGAGTGAGTGAGCCTGTGAGATATTTCTCAGATAGTCTGTTCTGGTAGTTCTTATCTTCTATGTGAACCCTCACCTCTGCCTTTCAATGTCTGTCTGTCTCCCTCTCTTTCTTTCCTTTTTCTCCTCCCCCACTTCCTCTCTGGCTCCTGATCCCTCTCCTTCTCCTTCTCCCTCTCTGGCTGAATTTGAAATTGTGATCCTCTTGCTTTGCCCTCTTTGAATAGCTGGGATTGTAGGTGTGTGCCACTGTGTCCAGCATGAACCTGCTCTATAATCTTTCATGACAGAAAGAATTTTTTTAAAAGCCACAGTTCTTTTGGATGAAGGAGAGAAACCTATTTTGTCTGTTTCAGTTTGGCCCCCATATTATTTGAAAGATCTCCTTTCTTTAATTTCCTAATTTTAGAAAAGTTCTCTAATTTTATTTGGTTTTATTCCTCCTACCTCTCAGGTCAAGTTGAATTTGGGGTAGCACTGACTGCAGCTCACACTAGTTGTGTCTGAAGGAGAGTGATACGTAGACAGTAATTAAGTACACACTTAAGACTTTAGGAATTGGATCTTTCAACTGTCTTTTTGAAAATTTTAGGAAATCAAGTGTTAATCTTTTATATTTTTCTATGGCTTCATGTTTTTAAAGTATTCTTACTGAACTGCTGGATTGTGTTTTCTTTGAGGTCAGAGTATGGACAGCATACCTTTGAATCCCCTGTCCTTCAGGAGTAACTATTCCATAAAAACCTCAAGTGTTTATGGAAAATATGTGTGAATAATGGTGCCTGTCATTTCAAGCATTTTGTGAGGCTTTTGACTAAAGCAGGAAATGTTCCACTGATCACCTGGTCTTTTGATAAGTGATTTGTTTTTGTCTAGCTTCTTCAGCTGTAGTCAGCTTTTCTCAAACTGAAGTGGGTCCTGTTACAACTGTCATTCTCTGATCATATTAAAATATGAGTAGAATGAGAAAAACTTACATTTTGTTTTTCCCTCTCTTTAGATTCATGCCCGCAACCAAAATGAAATAATTTTTGGGCTAAATGATGGCTACTATGGTGCTCCATTTGAAAACAAGGTAAGAAGATTCTCCTTATGTTACAGTTTTATTTAGTGCAGGTGTACCTTGCCCCAGACTAAATATAATCCTGAAAAACTCTGTGTAAATAGAGTCATGCTTTAAGTGTCATTGTAAGTTTGTTGTTTAGTGAGGATTTGAATGCTTTTTAGAGTGAAAACTTGTTTTGTAAGGCATATAACCATTCCATTTAATCTTTTCAAATTCAGGTTGTATTTTCTTAAAGGAAAACCTGATCTAGTTCTTTTCTTTTATTCTTCATGATTCTTGGGAGGGTTAAGAAAGAATGGTGAATTATGATTAAGTGCAGTATGGTTTTCTCAAAATATTTCAGGTACCTATAACTTTTAATATGTTTCGGAACCCAAAAGTCAAGTTGTTTTGTAGTCAGCACTGTGTATCTATAGGTGATTAGAGAAAGGAGAGGATATTTACCAACTACCTACTCTTCACTACTGTATGGAGTGATTTGTGCTTTTTTTTTTCCTTCCTGCTTGATAGTAGCCACAAGTCAGTGTGGTGGATTTTGTCTTCCACATTTTATAGATAAGGAAATAGATTGTAAGCAATGAACTTCACAGGCTCTGGGAAGTAGATGCCTTGATACAGTCCAGGTATTAAGTTCATCCTGCAGCTGGTAACTATATTTCCCCCAAAATAAGACCTAACTGGAAAATAAGTGCAGGTCATTACCATGTCCAGTGTCATACAGAAGGGTGTACCTCACTCCTCTCATGCTCATGGCTACTATGTAATGGCAGTTAAGGTAGGATGATTGCGGCAGGTGTTTTTGATCTCTAGTTTTCAAGGCTGGTTATTTTCTGGTTAAGTCTTATTTTCAGGGAAACACTATAGGCAGCTTACCATCCAGCATAGTCTGCCACATAGTAATAATAACATTAATAGCTAATATTTGTTGAGTATTACTGGGATAAGAGCTTTACATGTGTACTGTGTTTAATCTCCCAATAACATTGTAGCTAACTGTTAATTGTTGTTGAGGTTTTGGATAGGTCAATAAATAATATTCCTTTCTTCTGAGTTTGGAACAAGTTCAGAAATCTAACAGATGATAAATATGCTGAGTGTAGTGGCACATACACTTTGGGAGGCTGAGGCAGAGGATTGCAGGTTCCAGCTTAGCTTGGGCAATTTAGCAATTTAATGAGACCCTGTCCCAAACTTTTAAAAGAATTGCTGTGGAGCTTAATGGTAGAACAGTTACTCAGCATGAATGAGGCTCTGGGCTTAATTTCCACCACTAAGCAAACCAAAAAAAAAAAAAAAAAAATAGTAACTGAAGTGGAATAGAAACAGAAAGTAGACAAGAGTAGAGAAGCCTGGGGATTTCTGGAGTTCCAGCCCGGAAGTGAGCAGAATTGGTGAGAACATGTGTTCATTGGAGCACAATGAACACTGAAAGCTGAAGTGATGCTCTCCCTATTACAAAAGGAAATAGAGAAAGACAAATGGAGAAACTGCAGAAGTTTAGTATAATTTTTAGGGAGGATTTTTTGGGGGGCTTCATATTACAGTGATATATGGGTACCATGTTTATAGCAGCACAATGTATAATTGCTAGATCTTGGAAACAACCCATATGTCCATCAACAGATGAATGGATAAAGAAAATGTGGTATTCATATACAATGGAGTACTGCTGTGCCATAAATAAGGATAAACTTGAATCATTTGTAGGAAAGTGGATGCACATTGAGATCATAATGTTAAGTGAAATAAATTGGACATACAAGTTTAAAAAAATTAAGGATACCTAGTTAACATTAGAAACAGAATACAGATGTCTAAACAGCAGAAGTGAAACAGACTCTAAAGGGTACAAAGTTTTGTTAACGTCGTAGGAGACATAAAATACAATAGAAAACAGATGATAAACAGAAATGTGTGGGGGTAGCAGTAAGTTCAGATACATTTGTAATACAATACAGTACAATAATCTTAAATGGGTACCATATCTGTATGTTTGAAATATTTCCTAAGAAAACTTAAATGGGTACCATATCTGTATGTTTGAAATATTTCATAAGAAAAAGATGCTAAAGCAAGGAGGCTTTGAGAACAGGATCAGTTTTAAGAACGTGTAGAGGAAAAGTTATACTTATGAAACAATAACAAAACACATTTTAAAGTAACTTTAAATACTGACTTAAATTTTTTTAGACCAGCTCTTTGGCATTCTTCTTTGTTATATTAACTATGATCAGAGGAACTATTGGCACTTTGTTTTTTTGGTTTTTGAGACAGGATCTTGCCATATATTTCAGGATGATCTTCAACTCACTGTGTAGCCCATGCTGGCCTTGAACTCACTGGATCATTCAGCCTCAGCCTCCTGAGTGATGGGATTACAAGTGTGCATCAGCACACCTGGCTTTTGTTTTGCTTTTTTGAGACAAAGTCTCACTATATAGTTCAGGCTGGACTTGAACTTGCAGAATCCTCCTGCCTTGGCCTCTGGAGTGCTAGTATTGCGGGCATGGACCACCATGCCAGGCCAAAATATGTGGATGTTAACGATTGTTTTGTTCACATTCTCTTAAAGTATCTTCAACTACCACAGATTTGAAAGCTGAAATTACTTATTTGTTTAGAATTTTTTTCTTTGCTTATCTGCTTTTTTTCCAAAAAGCTTTTCTCATTTCTGTTGAGTTTTTAGGAACATAATTAACCTTTCAACTATATATGACAGTGAATAGAGTTCATTCTCTCTCTTTCTCTCTCTCTCATGTGTTTGTAAACTAATACAGTAAAAATCTTTACATACACATAGGCTTTTGATCTTTTTTCAGTAATTTCTGGTAATACTTTCAGGAATGATACATAATTTTGTGTAGTACAATTTCATTTGTTCAGTATGCAAATGTGGTGCCTTGTGTTTAAGAGCAATGCAGGTGAAGTAATAATAATGAGCAAATGAGGTGAAAAATCTTTGTCTTTTGTTGCAAAGATGACTTTTTTCTTTTCAATAAATAGTAAGCACCTACTATATGCCCATTACTAAACAGTAGTATAGGATACAAAAATGCAAAACACAGATTTACAAATACTTGTTTGTGGTTAGTTAAGGAGCTATGACAGCATGGTCACAGAAGGTCTCCAGTCTATATGTTCTTAAGTCAGTTGTTTGGGTCTTGAAGATAATTGAAGTGAAATACAGTAGAACTTTAATTTGAAGAGCACCTTGGGAAGAGGTGATAATGTTTAGAAACTATGGAGAATTAAAGAGGAGAGCAGTGTTGTAGCTTGAAGCCAGAATGGGAAGAGGTTGGTAAGTTAGGCTAGTAGTCTGGAGGTGTTTTTTAGGTGGGTTGTTACTAGTTACTAGGGTGGCTGTTGGGGAACTGTTGGGGGACTGCAGAGAATAATGGATTTTTGGGCTTTTAAGATGGAAACGTTTCAGATCCAAGTTTAGAATTTTTGTTTGTTTGTTTGTTTTTGAGAAAGCTTTTGATATGTAGTTCAGCCTGAATTTGCTGTGGTCCTCCTGCCTAAGCCTCCCAAGTGCCAAGATGACAGGTGTGGCCAACATGCCTGGCTAGGATTTTTTTCTTTAATATAAAAACATATAAGAATAACTTTGCCTGAAATTCTTTTTGGTAACCACTCTTGATTTGAGGGGACCATGAAGCCTCTTTGGGTACATGCTTGCACACTCCTCTACAAGGTTAAGAATATAGATTTTGGAGTGAGATTGATATGGATTGACATGGATTTAATTCCAACTATAACTGCTGCTTACTGGTGGGCAAATTGATTGATTACTGAGTGTTTCCTCATCTGTAAGTACAAATAATTTATACCTTATCCTAAATTGTTTTGAGAATTAAATATAATAATGTCTCGCTGGCCCCAGAGCATGCGTGGATTGAAACATCACTCGAAACCTGGAAATACAGGAAAATGACAAAATGAAAGAGCAAAATACAGTTTCAAACTTCCAGCCCAACCCAAACAGGCCTAGGAGACATGGACACAGAAGAAAATATAAGCCATATACCTGAAATGCCTGAAATGATAACAACTGAAATAAAGAAACAGCTCTGGGAAGCTGTAAAAGAACTCAAATCAGAAATAGTCTCCCAGGTAAAAGAAGAAATGATAAATGTAAAGAAAGAAATGCTGAACACATCTAAAGAAGACATAGTTAAAAAATTAGAGGAACAATACAAAAAGATGGAAACTGAATGAAGACTATGAGAAAAAAACAATACATGAAGTAGATTCAGAGAGATATACAAGAAATCAAAAATTCCATCAAAAGTTGGCAAAACTACCTCAATGAAAGTGAAGATAGAATTTCAGGCCTCGAAGACAAGATTGCAGCTAGTGAACAGGAAAGGAAAGAGCTTTTAAAAATAACAAGGAACCAGGAAACAACAATTCAACAGCTACAAGATGATGCAAAGAAAAACAACATAAGATTGATAGGTATTAATGAAAAGGAAGGTGACAACACAAATTATATCAAGAGGCTATTTACAGAAGTAATAGCTGAAAATTTCCCAAACATGAGAATGGAAACTGACATGCAGATCAGTGAAGCATGTAGAACTCCAAATAACCATAACCAAAATAAAACTATACCCAGACATATAATAATCACCATCCCAGAAATCCAGCATAAGAACAGAATATTAAAAGCTGCTAGAGAGAAGAGACAGATCAACTATAAAGGAAAACCTATCAGAATCACAGCAGACTTCTCAACACAAACAATGAAGTCAAGAAGAGCATGAAGTGAAGTATTTCAGATCCTAAAGGAAAACGACTTCCAACCCAGACGGCTGTACCCTGCAAAACTGTCCTTCAAAATGGATGGAGAAATAAGATACTTCCACGATAAAGAACAGCTGAAGAACTTCATGACCACCAAACCAGCCCTGCAAAGAATACTGAAAGACATTCTAGACAGGTATAGGAAAGCCCACTAAGCAAGGCAAACAGTTAAACAGAGTGGAAAGGTTAAAAAATCAACAGCAGAAAGATAACATGTCAAAAGTAAACCAGTATATATCAGTTATAATCATTAATGTAAATGGCCTCAATTCACCAATTAAAAGAAACAGATTGGAAGAATGGATCAAGAAACAACATCCAGCCATATGCTGTATGCAGGAAACCCATCTAACCCAAAAGGAAGCTCATAGACAAAGTCAAAGGACAGAAAACAATACTCCATGCAATGGGATCCCCCCCCCCCCCGCAAAAGCAGGGATAGCTATTCTGTTTGCAGACAATGTGAACTTCAAACCAAGAATGATCCAAAGAGATAAAGAAGGCCACTACGTACTTGTTAGGGGAAAACTTCAAGAGAAAGAGTAACAATCTTAAATATATATGCACCAAATTTGGGAGCACCCAGCTATACAAAACAAATATTAACAGAAATGAAAAATCAAATAAGCAATAATACAGTTATAACAGGAGACCTTAACATGCCATAGACACAAAGGGACAGATCAACTAGGCAGAAAATGAGCAAAGAAATAACAGAATTGAATCACACCTGTGAACAAATTCCACCCAGCAACATCAGAATATACATTCTTCTTAGCAGCACATGGAAATTCTCTAAAATAGATCATATACTAGCCCATAGAACATGCTTAAGTAAATGCAAAAGAATTGGAATTATCCCATGCATGTTATCAGATCATAGTGCCATAAACTAGAACTTAATGACAAAAGAAACTGCAAAAACCCCACAAACACATAGAAATTGAATAATACACTCTTGAGCAATCAGTGTGTCACAGAGGAAATTAAAGAAGAAATTAAACAATATTTGCAGGCAAACAAAAATACAAATACATCTTACCGGAACCTGTTGGGCGCAATGAAAGCAGTCCTCAGAGGAAAATTTATTGCTGTAGACTCCCACATCAGGAAAACAGAACGAACACAAATAAACAACCTGATGCTACACCTCAAACATCTAGAAAAAGAAGAACAAGTCAAGCCCAAAGCCAAAAGAAGGGAGGAAATTAATTACAAAGGTCAGAGCAGAAGTCAGTGCAATAGAGACTAAGAAAACATTACAAAGAGTCAGTGAGTCAAAAAGTTGGTTCTTTGAAAGAATAAATAAAATTGACAGGCCTCTAGCCAACCTCATTTAAAAAAGGAAAGGAAAAACTCAAATTCATGCAATAAGGAATGAAAAGGGTGAAATCACTACAGACCCTGTGAAAATAAAGATCATCTATACCTATTTTGAAAACCTTTACTGTCATAGGCTTGATAACACAGAAGAAATGGACAGGTTCCTAGAAACATATGAGTTGCCAAACCTGGGTCAAGAAGATGTAAACCTGCTGAATAACCCAATTTCAGTTAATAAAATTGAAAATGTAATTAAATCCCTATCAACAAAGCTCAGGTCCAGATGGATTCACTGTAGAATTCTACAAAATTCAAAAAAGATTTAATGCTGACACTCCTCAAACTCTTCAATGAAATTGAAAGGGAAACAATTCTCCCTCTTTCCTGGAAGCAAATATTACTCTAATACCAAAACCTGAGAAAGATCCAGCCAAAAAAGAACTACATGCTGATCTCCCTAATGCAAAAATTCTCAATAAAATTTTGGCAAACAGAATGCAGCAAATAAATCATCAAGAAGATTATATACCACAACTAAGTGGGATTCATCCCAGGAATGCAGGGATAGTTCAACATATGCAAATCAATAAATGTAATCCACTGTATCAATAGAGCCAAAAGTAAGAATGACATGATTATTTCTATAGATGCAGAAAAAGCTTTTGACACATATGGTCCAACACTTATTCATGATAAGAACCTTATGGAAAATTGGAATAGATGGTCTTTACCTCAATATGATAAAAGCCATTTATGACAAACCAACAGCCAGCATCATATTAAACACCAAAAACTGAAAGCCTTTATCCTAAAATTAGGAACCAGACAAAGATGACTATTATCACCACTCCTATTCAACATAGTGCTGGATATACTAGCCAGAGCAATTAGACAAGAGAGAAATAAAAAGAAGATAGGAAAAGAAGTTAAATTATTATTATTTGCAAATGAAATGATACTCTACATAGAAACCCTCCAAAACTCCATTGAAAGACTCCTATGTATAATAAATAAATTCAGTAATATAGCTGGATACAAAGTAACACTCAACAATCAATAGCATTCTTTTTTTTTTTTTTTTTTTTTTATTGGTACCAGGGATCGAACTCACAACTGTGCGCTTGCAAGGCAGGCGCTTATGCTGCTGAGCTAAATCCCCAGTCCCATCAATAGCATTCTTACACACTAACAACAAAACCACTGAGAGAAATAAGAGAAGCCACACACTTTACTACAATAGCATGCAACAAAATGAAATACTTAGGAATTAATCTAACAAAAGAAGCAAAAGATCTATTCAGGGGAGTTACAATACTCTGAAAAAAGAAATTGCCCTCAGCAAATGGAATGGCATCCCTTGTTCATGGATAGGAAGAACAAACATTGTGAAAATGGCCATTTTCCTAAGATTGTTATACAGATTTACTGCCATCCCAATCAAAATACCACTAGCATACCACACAGATCTAGAGAAATCATTCCTAAAATTATCTGGAACCAGAAGAGACCTAGAATAGCAAAGGCAATTCTGGGCAACAAAGGCAAAGCAAGAGGCATCACAATCCCTCACTTGAACTTATACTACAAAGCTACTGTGATAAAATCAGGATGGTACTGGAATAAAAAAAGACCTGAAGATCAGTGGAATAGATTAGAAGATACAACTACAATTACAAACATACTCAGCCCCCTTACCTTTGATAAAGGGGCCATACACATCCACTGGAAGAAAGATAGTCTGTTTAATAAATAGTACTGGAAAAATTGACTCTCCATATTCCGAAAACTAAAACTGGACCCATACCTCTTACCATGTACTAAACTAAAGTCTAAATGGATAAAAGATCTAAATATTAAAACAGAAACACTAAATTTGTTGGAAGACAAAGTAGGTAGAAATCTTGAAAACACAAGGGTAGGTAGAGAATTCATGAACAAGAATCAAACCGTATGTGAAATACTCTACAGAATCAATAACTGGAATTGCGTCCTATTAAAGAGTACTTGCATGTTGAAAGAAATCTCAAGCATAGCCAAAAGAAAACCCACAAATTGGGAAAATTCTTAATGAATGGTCCCTCAAACAAAGGACTTCTATCTAGAATATAATAAAGAATAAAAAAAAATCAGATCCCCTAAATTCAAAGACCCATTCCAAAAATGGGCATCTGAGATGAATACACAGTTCTCAGATGAAGAAATACAGATGGCAAATAAATACTTGAAAAAATGTTAAACATCATTGGTCATTAGAGAAATGTAAATTAAAACCACATTGAGATTCCATGTCACTCCAGAAAGAATGGCCAGGATAAAGAAAACTACGAACAACAAATGCTGGAGAGGCTGTGGGGAAAAAGGAACTTCTGTACTATTGATGGGAGTGTAGACTTGTGCAACCACTGTGGAGGTTGGTCTGGAGACTCCTCAAAAAGCTGGGATTGGAGGTCCCATTTCACCCAGCTATCCCACTTCTGGGCATATTTCCAGATGAACTGAAAACATCGTACCACAGTGATATATGTGCACCCATGTTTATAGCAGCATAATTTGTAATAGCTAGATCTTGGAAACAACCTAAATGCCCATCAACTGAGGAATGGGTAAAAAAGATGTGGTATTTTTATATAATGGAGGACTACTCTGCTATAAAGAATGATCACATTGAGATATTTATAAGTAAATGGATGCAATTTGAGACCACACTCATAAGTGAAATAAATCAAACTCACATGTGTAAATACTGTATAGTTTCTCTAGTGTAAGAAATGGTTAAGAGTATATAAGATACAAAAAAATAATTACAGTGAAAGGGTAAGAATCTGCTTAAAGGGGAAAAATAATATCTCAAGGAAAATAAGGAAAACAAAAAAGGAAGGAAAAAGAAAAAATGTCTAAAATTATAAACACACAGGATAGCTAAGGTGATTGTGCTACAAACTCTGTAAGTTCTTGGAACAAAGTAGTTAATGTTCATAGGATGGGAACAATTGTGCATGTTATTGTATAGTGATCTGAGGAACTCTTGAAGATCATAATGTAAAATAGCAACCCTAGTTATGCTCATACCACCTTGTTTTGAAGGCCTGTATTTTCAGAGTTTTGGGCTCTTTGCTATTGTTGTTTATATGTCTTTTTCATTTCCTGTTTTTCTAGGGATTTGTTTTGTTTTGTCTTGCTTTGTTTTGTTATTCCCTCTAATACAGAAAGACTCATGTACTCGTGAGTCTCTAAAACATGTAGAGACTCATGCATGTGTAGAACTTCTAAAGTTTATGAGAATTGATAATATAATGCATGATGAAATGAACAGATACTTTGAAGAAAAAGAGAAACTAAGGTACCCAGTGCTGATTCTGTAGCATCATGAAGTGAAATCTAGCAACACTATTATTCTTTGTTCAGAGTGATTTTAGTCTGTTTTGTTTTGTTTATTTTCAACATGCATGAAGGTATGGACAGCTATTTTGAAGAAAATGAGAGACATAATGACAGCCATTGTTTACTTCCTTATTGTTAGTTCTTGAAGAACTAAAATGCCTTTATCATCCTGTTCTGATCAGTTCTATACTATTTTATTTTGTATGAATTTATTGTATGTGAAGATATGGACAACTCTTTGGAAGAAAACAAGAGACAATATGATAGTGAAGATCTTCAGTTGTCTTGCTTTGAAATCTATGTCTCTTACACTGTTGTGATCTGTTTTGTTCTGTTTTGTTCTGTATAATTTTACCCTCTTTAAAAATAAAAATTAAAAAAATACAATAATGTCTTTGACAAACCTTGTGCATGAACAGAGTTGAGTAATAAGTGAGCTTGTACACTGGGTTATGAATTCTTTGATGAGACTGTTTACATTACTGATGCTTTCTATTGTATCAGCATTATGTCCCTAGCACAGTGCCTGTCTTGTAGTTGGTGCTCAATTAAATTGTCAGTGAATGCAGGTGAATGCTTTCTATGTTGAAGAGCATTATAGCGGTAATTGGTAATAAAAATCTTGAAAAGATGGTATTTTTTCATCTTTGCTTATCTTCCACCTTAACTTTTGATATTTATTGTTTTGTAATTTATACTTGCATAATTTAGCTATTGGACTGTTGACAAAATGTAAAAAGCATTAGATTATTAAGAATTCTTTTTTAGACTAAAAACTATAGTGGCAATATCGTTGAAGTCCAGTAGATGGCAGTGCTTTCTCATTTTACTTAATAGAAAAAAATCAGTACAGGCATGGAATCCAAGTCAAAAAGATAGTCTTCAAATGAAAGTAACTTTCAGGAGATTGAAACAACAATTTACTGATAGACAGTACAAAAGTAACTATGTACTGTGAAATACCCAGTCAAGCTGAGAGTGAAGATTTAGGGATGACAGCAAGTCTCAGGATTTGTTTGAGAACCTGTGCAAATTAAAATTCCTTATTTTATATCTTTCAAGGCATGATACTTTTCAAAAGTAGAAAACATGAATTCTCATCCCAGACTTGTTCTGGTGTTATTTTGAGCAAATCACTTAACCTCTTTTAGTTTCAGATTCCTCATCTCAATGTAAGAAAACCCTAACTAGTTGGTGAACATTGCTGGGAATATTAAGTGTTCTTTAGCACTGTGCTTTATGCTCTAGATAAAACTGAGGCCCTGGGAGCCTTATTATCCTTTGAACTTGACATAGCAAGTTAGTTCCATGTGGTAGGTGATAGCTAAGACATAGCTATAATTATATATATAATTAACATATAATTAATAAAATCACTACACACTTCAGTGTTTTTTATTTTTTAAGGATTTATCTGTAAACAGTTTCTTTCCATCTTTACAACAACTTTCAAGGAAGACAGGGTAACAATTATCATTATTTGTGTTGAAGAAATTGAATTACAGAGAGGTAAACTGATTGTAACTCTATGGCTTACTCATTTTTATATGGTGAATTATTGCTTACTGTCTGCTTTTGAAACCCTTTGAGCATATTTCTGTTAGTGGTTGTGTCACTTTTTTTTCTAATTTTAAAAAATGTCTTTTTTTTTCTAGAGGACATAAACTATCTTAACTTCATATATATTTAATATCAGATTCAGCAGCATGTATCCAGTACATATATAGTAAATAATTGTGGAGTAAAAGAATGGCCAACATACTAGAATGAGTTAGTACCAAAATTTGGGATCAGAACATCTCTTTTTTCTCTTTTCTCTTTCTTCCTAGATAGGAAGTTTCTTCATTATACCATGTTACTTGTTAAAAGGTAATGGTCAGATGATTTTTATCCATTCCTTCTTGAGATTTTCTTCATTTAATTTTTATTTTGATACCAGGAATCAAACTCACAACCTCACACTTGCTAGGCAGGCACTTGTGCTGCTGAGCTATATCCCTAGCCCCACTATTATTTAATTTCACTAATGTTGATTAAATGCTGTTAGAGATAATCTTTTTTAAACTTTCAGCAGCTCAAGAGGGCAAGTGTATTTTCATTTCTAGATGAACATACTGAACCCCAGAAAAGTTAACAGATTTTCATTAGTTAACTTTGTAGAACTGAGAAATTAAAAAGATGCCTATTTCCTCGTGGTGTCATATTAATGGATCTAACTTATTTCCAAAGCACATCCCACATAGTACACAAGCAGAACATTCAGAAGTAGGGATTAAGTGTCCTGAGTGCAGCCTATATTTTGACTACAGAGGGCTGGATATGATATAATTTCTGTGTAGGTCTTTCAGTACATCCTCAAGTAAAAGTTGGAATATGTTCTATTTAGTTTCCTTTGCCTTCTTCACCCCTTGTTAAGAAATAGAAGAAACAAGGACTGGACAAATCCTCAGGGGCTTTATTATAAAACATTAGTTATCTGAGCCCATTTTAAATCCAGTATAAAACTTGTTTCTGAGCTATTTGAATTTGACATGCATATAATTGTGTCTAACATATTATAACTATCCTGCATGCAAATGGAAACACACTAATTGTGTGATCTCCTAGGAACAGTGTCACAACCTATGGGTACAGAACTTTTGCCATTACTAGTTTTCATTTGCTGAGTACCTAAAATGTGACAGACACTATATCAAATATTTTACTTAGTTTTATTTAATCTTGGTAAGAGCTTTATAACATGTAGTTACTATCTTCATTTTATATGTCAAATACCTTAGGAGAACATATTCAACTATTGACCCAAGATTACATATTTAGTAAGTGGCAGATCTATGATTTGAATTCAAATCTGACTCATTTGAAGGCTTTTTTTTTTTTTTCAAACCAATACTCCACTGACATATCTACGTTTCTTTCCAGTTCATATAGTGTGTCAAAGTCCCAAGTCTCTGTCTTTCCATTTAACCAGAGATTTCCTGGCTGTGCATTTTGAGACTCAAGTGAGAAGAGAATATCCAGGCAAGTACTTGGAGTGGTATCAAGTACTTCCTTCTGCAGTCCGTAGGTATTTATTATTGAAGATTAGGCATCTTTTGCTCCTGAGGCCATCACCACCCGAGTCTACATAAGTTCTACACTTAAATAGTCACTATATTTGGCTTCCCTGTGAGTCTTTATTTTCTCCCCTCCTTTTTTTCTTGGATCAGATTAACTTGTGACAGATGTTTGGAAAATCATCTTATCCTGTAATTCATATTTATAAATCCTCCTGCTGCAGTGTGGTCCCCATTTTCTCTCTTCATTGAAGCCAGAGAATAATCTGGGAAAATGCCATGTTTCCTGTTAGGAATTTGGAGGCTCTTGTCTTCTTAGCACAATTTTCAAGCTTTTGAGAATTTTAATACTGGAACATTGAAAGCCAAGTGTGGTTCTTTGTGTAGATTTTTTAGATTCTTGAGAAGTAAACAGAAGTAGAGTTTTAGATTCATCTTAGTAGGGGATTCAGAGAGTTTTTTTGTTTTAACTTAAAATTTGAAAACTTGTTTTTTATTATTCTCTTTTAGAATAGATTTGTAATGAGGTGATTCTTGAGGTTCCCTGCCCCCTCCAGACAAGTAGGTTCAGTTTAAACTTTTTCTACAAGCTGGGGTCCCATCCTGCAGCTCCTTTTCTCTTCATTGTGCTGGACGGCCTGCTCTGACCGTTGCCTTCTCTTCCTCCTCACTTCTATCTTTTCTCATACGGCAATTTGTGAGTACATTTTGCTTCCCTTTAGAGCATATACTCCTTTAGGGTTGAGGTTATACCTTACTCTTTCGTAGTCCTAGGATTTAGTATTGATTTTGGTCAGTACTACCACATTGTTACCATCTCCACTTGGTTGTAAAATAGACTTTTCACAGGAATGGCTACTTTAGCAAGGTTACTGTTGGTCCTCCCATTATGGAGTAGCACTGAGGACACTTAGTCCACTTCATACTTATGAGTGTGTGACTGTCGTTGATTGTTTACTGAAGGTATTTTAAAACAATGACTTGTGAACAAGAATCTGACCATCCCCAACTGAATAGAATTTTTTAAAAAAAGAATTCAGGATCCCTATAGAATTTTAAAAAAGAAAAAATTCAGAAGCCCTACATTTGCTTAATATTACCGTGGTCATTGCTCACTGTGTCTGACTGCTTTGAGAGGAAAAGTAAATCTGGCCCTGACCAAATCAGGGTGGAGGAGTGTACATATTCATGTTAGTGTCTAAGTAAAGGTCTCACCCTCCCTCTTTAACAACTCGGCATCTGGGCTTCATCAGAACTTGAGAAAGGGGGTATCCAAGGCTTGCTGATGCTTGACAGAGATACTTGCACAGTTTTTCTCAGTTTAAACTTGGCTAACACTTGAAAGTGTATTAATGTCATACACACACACACACACACACACACACACACGCACACACACACAGGATCACAGGCTGCCTCTTTATTCATCAGGTAGCTATTTTAGGAATAGTCTTACAAATAAATACTGTGTTTTAAATATGTATATTCACTGTATCTGGAAAATGTGTCCCAGAAGTGGAATGGGGCCCCCCACCCCCACTCATGTTACTCTGTCTGACTAAGCTAAGAAGAGCTATAGGCAAAGCTCACTAATGGTTTGAAGAATGGAAACACTTAGAACACTGTGAGGTCATGCTGGAAAAAGCTTTCAGAGAGCCATGAAGCTTTGTCCTGGGACTTCCACTGGACTCTCTTCTTCTCATTAACACATTATATTTGAATATTTCAGATCTCTCATCTGCATTCCCAATTGAGATTTCCATATAGCTGGACTTGTGTCCATTGCTTGTATGTTTCGCAGACGTATATTCCCATATCCCAAACTGAGTTCGGTTCCCTTCTTCCTCTCAAAAAGCTTCCTTCTAGCTAAACGTGGTGGCACATTCCTGTCATCCCAGCCACTTAAGAGGCTGAGGCAAGAGGGTTCAAGTTTGTGGTCTACCTAAGTAACTTAGTAAGACCTTGTTTCAAAATTATTTTTAAAAAAGAGGGGATGCTTGTAGCTCACTTGGTAGAGTACTAGGCCCTGGGTCAATCTCATACTTTCAACACACACACACACACACACACACACACACACACACACACACCACAAAAGAAAACCAAACCCCAAACAAACAGTCCACTTGTTGAAGTGTTCCTTCAGTTAGTGTATAGTAGTACCCTTTCTCAAGTCAAATCAGAGCAGTCATTTTGAAGCCCTTTGTCTTTGAATCACTTCTTATGGTGGCCAACAAATGCCTACTCCTTCATTACTTTTTGATACATCCATACTGCTAGTCATGTACCTCCTTTTTTCAAATCAAGTCAGTAGTATCTGCCATTAATAATACCTTAAAAAGTCTTTGTATTAGTCAGGGTTTTGCTAGAGAAAACATAACACAAGGTATACAAAGGTATAAGAAATTATAAGATTGGCATACAGTGGCCAGCCACAGAGTCAGATGAGGAAGTGTGCAAAAGGTGTCTGCAAGCTGGAGGCTGAAAGGTTCAGTACAAGGTCTGGGGTTCACTGTACTGTCCCATGCAAGACCACATCAGCAGGCTAATGGGTCTGTGATAGAAAGCTGAAGAATCTATGATGAAAGTCTGAAGGATCCAAGGCAGAAGCCAAAGAGTCTAAATTGGAAGTCAGGAGACAAAGTCCAAACTGAAGGCAAAGACTGGAGCTCCTCCAAAGAATGGAACCTCATCTGTCCTTCTTCCTTCCTTTTTATTCCATCTAGGAGATGAGCCACCCTAGAATGGGTCTTCTACACCCTAGAGTGTAGAATTGCTAAACTAATTTAGTTATGCTTCTAAAATGTCTCAAGTTGACACAATCAGTCAGCCACTACAATCCATTCCTTGTCAACTTGGCAACTAGATACATTTCTTTAAAACAGTCTCCAGGTACAAAGATATGCATATAATTGTGTCTAACATATTATAACTATCCTGCATGCAAATGGAAACACACTAATTCCCTCACCAGAATAGAGCATAAGTTTTCTTTGCTCGTACTTATTCTTGCCATTTCATAATTTCAACACTATAACACAGGTTTAACAATCCCCAAGAACCAGCATTAAGTTTATCAACATTATATTATATCAGAACCATATTTGGGGAGAAATAGTAATTGCAATAGTCTTTTCTATAGCCGATCACAGAGTTGTAGCTGGTATTTAGAACTTCCTTCTTCCATTGTCCATTCTGTATTCCCTTGGCTTTCAGCAAGCACCTCAGCAGGTCTTGGTTCTTTCCATGGTAGAGTGACCCATACCTTCATTCCTGAATGTTCTGGACCACTTGTCACTCTGCCTGGATTGGGTAGTTGTAGTTTCCCATTGACTTTAATGACAGGATATGATAGTACTAAAAGGCATCCTAAGGGATCTCTTGCATGCACATGTATTCTTCCTTTCCTCCACTGTGGAGTAGTAGTCCAATTTCCCCTTGATAGTCTGGGTCAGTCACCCCTGAAAACACCTTAACTCCCTTTTTAGCTTGTTTCCTCAGAGCTGTGAGGAGACCAAATGACCAGGGGAAGTCTTCCAGTTGAATGACACCATTGTTGTGCTTCCTGGTACATGCCTTCCTCCCTCTGGAACTAAGACTTCTAAGCCAGCAAGGCATAAAGTTGTGGGGACAGGGAGCAAAAATTTTGCTAATGGATCAGTAGGGGTAATGGTGAATGGTACCATTTGTACTTCTACTCATTGATTCCTGGACCCATGAATCCTGAGTGTGGGAGACACAGTGCTATATAGTAGATGCTGATTCAAAGCATACATAGCCTTTTGAAATACCTTACCCCAGCCATATAAGCTGTTGCCACCTAGCTGGCATTGTAACTGTGTCTTCAAAAGACCATCCTACCTTTTTATCAATCCAGCTGCTTCTGGATGGTAAGGAACATGGTAAGACCAGTAAATTCCATTACCTCACTTCTTTAGCTGTAAAATGTGTTCCTTGGACAGGGAACACATGCTATGTAGAATTCATGGCAGTAGATAAGGCATTCTGTGAGTCTGCAGATGGTAGTTTTGGTAGAAGCATTATGTGCAGTGAAGGCAAATCCATATCTAGAATACATGTCTATGCTGGTGAGGACAAAGTGCAGTCCCTTCCATGATGAAAGTGGTCCCATGTAATCAACCTGCCCCCAGGTTGCAGGTTGATCTCCCTGGAGAATGGTGCCATATCAAGGAATTAATGTTGGTCTCCGCTGTTGGCATATTGGGCATTTAGCAGTGGCTGTAACCAGATCAATCTTGGTGAGTGGGAGTCTGTGTTACTGAGCCCATACATAATCTTCAACACTGCCACTATGGCCACTCTGTTCATTGGCCCATTAGGCAATGCCAGGGGTGGCTAAAAGAGGTTGACTACTATCCACAGAACAAGTCATCTTATCCACTTGATTATTAAAGTCCTCTTCTACTGATATTACCTTTTGATGAGCATTTACATGCAAAACAAATACTTTTACATCCTTTGCCCATATGGAGAGATCTATCCATATACCTGTTCCCTAAATATCTTTGTCACTGATTTTCCAATTATGTTCATTCCAAGCTCCTGACCATTTGGCCAGACCATTTGCTCTGGCTCATGAAGCAGTGTACAGTTGCACATCTGGCCATTTCTTCTTTCAGGCAAAATGTACTACCAAGTATACTGCCTGAAGTTCTGCCCACTGTGATGATTTCCCTTCACCACTGTCTTTTAGGGATATCCCAGAAAGGGGCTATAATATAGCAGCTGTCCACTTGTGGGTGGTGCCTGCATAACGTGTAGAGCCATATGTGTAAACCAGGCCCTAGCTTTCTTGTGCTCTGATAGTTGATCATGTGGTATACCCTACAAGGCCATAGGTGCATACTGAGAAAAGGCAACATAGCAGGTGTAAAAGCTATAGGTATCTGGGCAACTTCCTCATGTAATTTACTTGGACTCTCTGGATCTGCCCTGTCTCAGTCATGAATATACCACTTCTATTTAATGATAAACTGTTGCTGTGCTTGTCCAGCCTGACTCAGTGGACCAGATAATACCCAGGCCATGATAGGCAACTCAGGTTGCATGGTGACCTTGTGTCCCATAGTTGAGCATTCAGTTTTCACTAAAGCCCACTAGCAGGCCAAGAGCTATTTTTCAAAGGGAGAGTATGCAGATGATGACAGAGACTTATTCCAAAATCCTAAAGGCCTCCACTGTGATTTACCTCAGGGGACCTGCTGGAGAGTCCAGACAGCATCTTTATTTGTCGCTGACACTTCAAGTACTATTGAATCTGCTGGGACATGTGGCATCAGTGGAAAAGCAGCCTGTACAGCAGCTCAGACCAGTTGCAGAGCCTTTTCCTGTTCTGAGCCCCATTCAAAATTAGTGGCTTTCCAAGTCACTCGGTAAATGGGCTAGAGTAAGACATCTAAATGAGGAATATGTTGCCTCCAAAATCCAAATAGGCCCACTAGGCGTTGTGCCTCCTTCTTAGTCATAGAGGAAGCCAAGTGCAACAATTTATCTCTTCCTTGGAAGGAATATCTCTACATGCCCTAGTCCTGGTACTAGTTTTTGCTGTAGTCAGGGATTGAAAGGAGACTAATTACATACAGGACACATAGTTCATAGTATTATTTATAATGGTCACTCAAGGAATCAAATACAAAGAAAGTGCAGGAAATCTGTCCACAACATTAAAGACCTAGAAAATCCAGTTGAGGGCCTGGATCCCATGGTAATAAACTGAATGAGTTCAACTGAAAATCTAGAACCCAGGACAATGACCCATGCAAGTCTCTTTCAGAGATCTATGGAGGGATGGCCCAACAGTCAATGATGGAAGCTAGAAAGTCTGTGCCACTGGGTGAAGGATCTGTGCCAGCAAGATTCTGTTCTGGAGCCAAGAAGCGAAGCTCAAAATAAGGACCAAGGCTCCCCTGAAAAGTGGCACAGCCATCCTCAGTGACAGAGAGGTCCCAAGCTCCTCCCATGATGAGAGCAGTCAAGTACATGTCAAGAGGTCAGCATAACAAGCTTCTCCTGGAAATTAAACAGCACACATCTTCCCCTCTGGAGCCTGGAAGTGATGCTCAAAGTAAGGACCAAAGCTCCCCTAAAGTGAAACTGCAGCCTTTCTCAGCAACAAGGTCCCAAGCTCCTCTGATGATAACAGCTGAGTTCATATCAGAGGAACCAGCATGCCAGACTCCTCCAGGAGAACCAACAGTACTTAGAAGAACCCACAACACTTCTCTCCTCCTCTCTAGGTTTCCTTTCTGTGCTGGCAGCAGTCCTCAGGTGGGCCATCCATGCTCAGCACCATGCTGATTCAGTTTAGCTGGTGTTTAAGTTGACCATTGGTTACCAATCCACTACAGTCTTACTGTGATTTCTTGATTGCTTATTTCTAAATATCTCATACTTAACCTTTTCTTATGATAATATTTCTCTATGTCAGTATTTGCCTATTTCCATAGGAAGGTTTTCTTTTTCTGTGACGTGTCTCCTAAGTGAAGTTTGAGTATATGTTTTTTACGGTCCCATAGCACCTGGCAGTATATTTTCCTCACCACTACCCTTATTCTATTATATTCTGATTGCTTATTTGCTCATTTCTTTTTCTTGCCAGACTATAGTCTACATGAAGCCAGGTTCAGTGACTGTCTTCCCAATTCCTAGTGCTTAGCACTATGCTTGTCAGATAATAACAGTTCAATAAATATTTGTTGAATGAATGATTGAAACTTTTGTAGCAATAAATCACTAGAAGTTCCATTGGGATATGCAACTTGGTTGTCATTCTTCGTGTACTAAGTTTTAGTATACTCAATTTTTGTTCTCGCTGTCTCAGTGTCTGTTTCTAGATTGACATCTGTTTCTAAATTATTACACTTTAAATGGAGCTTTTCCTTTTTCTTTCCAGGCTTGTGTTCCTATCCAGTTTTCTACATCTTTATTAACTATTATTCCATTTATCCAAGACTTAAGTCATGTCAGTTTTCACTGATGTCTTTCTTTTTATCTGCTTATCCTGCCAGCTACTAGACTCTTTAGAGTTCTGCTTTGAAACAGTTCTGATATCCATGGTTACTTTCATCTCTGTTGCTGCAATTCAAGCTCAGATCAACATTCCCAAAGGTCTGGATTATTGCAGTAGTTTCCTGATGGGCCCAATGATTCCAGTCTCTGTGTCCACTCTGTCTTGCTTACCAATGCCTGATAAATCTTGCTAAAGCTTACTTTCGCTTTTTATTCCTTTGCTTAAAAATTACATAAAATTTCATTGTCTGCTGATGCATCTAAATCTCTGACCTGATTTCCTTCTGTCCATTAGTCCAAATTTAGTCTACTGTCTACTGCTTTTGGTTCTATCTTTGCTTCTCTTCCATTGTCTCTCTTTGCCTTCTTTCTCTCTTTTCTTCCTGCTTCCCACCTTTTCTCCATTATCATTGCTATTGATGCAGTTTGGGCTCTCAGTACTTCTAGCATGTATGATTTTTATAATAGCCAACTAACTGGTGTTTGGACATTTTGCCTCATGTAATTCATCTTATATGTCATTGCCACGGTAACCTTCCTTAAATACATCTCTGACCGTTACTCTACAATGTCAGAAACCTCTTCATGAGTCTTCGTTGCCCATAAGTTGTCTTCACTTTCTAGCACAGTATTCAAGGCTTTTGGTGCTCTGGACCTCCCAGCCTATGTGCTCAGCTGTATCTCCCACTACTTTCCTCTTCAGGGTTCCAAGTAATTTCTGCATCACTGAAGCTGAACAAATTGGGCCACTATTTAATTTTTTCTGAATGCAGCTTGTGTTCTCCCAGTGTCATGCTTTGGCTAAAGGTGTTCGGTCTGTGTGGGACTTTCCTTCCCTGCCAGCAGCTTTTCAGTACTACCTAATCCATCCCAAATACTGCCATCTCTGCTTTTGATGTTCCTGTTTCTCCTAGATGGAATTTTTACCATGTCAGGACTCTTGTAGCTTTAATAAGAAATTATTTTTATGATACCTTCACATTATTTACTTGAGTTAGAAATTTAACTGGGTTATGTACTTCGTGAAGGTGTTGGCCTAATATCCTCTGTATGTCAAGTGTTCAGTAAACACTGAAATGAATAAGTATATATAATTCTATTTGCTTCAAAATTTGTTATTCTGTCAAGTAAGTTATTTCTGTGTGACTTTTGTAGTTGTAATGAAGTTAAGGAAAATCTTGTGACAGTTTTATCAGCTAAAAACTCTCAAAATGTACAATATCATGTTTTAAAAGATCACTTACCCAGTAAACTAGCATGGAGGTAAGCAAACTAAAGACCAGCATATGTTTTTTTATGTCCTGTGAACTAAGACTGATTTTTACAGTTTTAAAGAATTTGAAAGTAAAAAATATGTCACAGAATGACATATGGCCCACAAAACCAAACATACTATCTGGCTCTTTATGGAAAAAGATTGCTGACCACTGATCTAGGAAAACACCTGATTTGCCTGGAATTACTTCTGCTCTTTGGGTATGGGAAATTATCTGTTTCCTTGAACAGTTTAACAGGCACTAACCAGACTGGCGACTGTTCTCTTCCTTGAAAAAGAATCATTAGGCCTAGCTGCAGAAGACTTTTGAATGACATGTAAATCTTTTTTAGAGTCTTTGGCACTTGGCAGTATCTCACACAGATAACCAGATATAAATGGGCCTTTTCTTTCCATTATAATCTTTCATCAGAGCTCTGTTGAAATCCTATGCATGGGAAAGTTAGATGCTATTCAGAACAAGGCTCTTAGCATATTTTAAGAATGTTAATTGCTAAGTGACACTGAAGTAGAAGGGCTTAATAATGTCCTTAAGTTGCCTTAAATGTACATGGACCCAGAATTTCAGAATCAGAAAAGGTCTGAAAGATCATCTAGTATAGCATGGTCATTAAGAACTTGGGCTGTAGAGCCAGACTGCATGGCTCTTCTACTTAATCCTCTCTGCTTCTTAGTTTCCTCATCTTTAAAGTTAGGATAATAATAGTACCTATTCACAGGATTTTGTGAGTATTGAATGTGTTAACATTTAATATAGTGACATTTAAACATTAATATTAACATGTGAAACACAATACTGCCTGGCACACTGCACATGCTCATGAACACTCTTTTTTTTTACTATTGTTTCTAGTAGTGGTAGTCTCATTTTATAGTTAAGAAACTGAGATTAGAGGAGTTAAATGGTTTTCCTCATATGTGTAAAAGCAAAATGGATTAAAACCTAGAGTCCAGACATACAGTTGAGCATATTTTCCCTGTTATAATATGTTGCTTTTAGTTGTTCATTAGTGAAGGTAGATGATTTTTTTAGTAGTAAGGAAAAATGTTTGGCAGTTTTTTGCAAAAAAATGAACAAAGCTAGCTGGATGTAATGATGTATGCATGTGCTCCCAGTTACTCTGGAGGCTCAGGTAGGAAGATCATAAATTCTAACCTAGCCTGGCACCCTAATGAGACCCTGTTTCAAAGGGAAGAAATAAAAAGGGCTGGGGCTAAAAGCTCAGTGATAGAGTACCTTTGGGTTTTATCCTTAGTACTAAGGGGAAAAAGGAAAGAAAAGGAAAGCTAAGTAGAGTATCATTTGAGAATTGTTCAAATTCATGTGAGAATTGTAAAATCTGATTCTAGTGTCATTATTTGGATTTTATAGTTAAGTAATAGGATTGTCTCTTGTCTATCTTCTTTCTCTTCATCTGCTCTCACAATATGTAGATCGTTTTGTAACCATCTCTTTTTTTAAAATTGAGGTAAAATTAATTTAATATAATGATGATTTAAAATTATACAGTGTAGTGACATTGGATGCAGTCACAACATTGTATAAACCCTGACTCTGTCAGGTTGCAAACTTTTTTTATTTTAAAAAACAAAACAGAAAAAAAAAGATAGAAATGATACAGAATTTCAAATTTAAAAAGTAGGGAATTAACACTAGTTAATATATTGCGTTTTGTTATCTCAGAACTAGTTTTGGTTACAAAATCTAGACACAAAAGTGATCAATCAAACAATGACAGCACAAACAGTTCTTTTTGATTAAGAGAGATTAGTAATAGTTATCTATCAAGCATATATACATTTATATATGTTTACCAACATACATATAATCTTTTATTTTCTTTTTTTCTTGAGGCTTTTATAGGTAAATGGAGGCAACTTGAGACTATACTCATAAGTGAAATCAAACTCACATTTATAAATATCATATTGTCTCCCTAGTATAAAAAAATAATAAAAAATAAAACTCTGAAAGAGTAATAAGATAAATACCCAGTAGATATTGTAATAATGAAAGGGAAAGGAAGTGCTCAAAAGGACAGAACTACTGGGATAGGGGAAAGGAAAAACTTTATCATCTTAAATAAAACTTTGTATCCTTCAATAATTGTTTTCCATTTTGCCCTCCTCCAAACTCCCTGATGAATACCATACTACTTTCAGTCTGTATAGATTTACTCATTCTAGATATTTCATATTAATAGAATCATATAATATACATTCTTTTGTATCTAGCTTGTTTCACTGAGCATGTTCTTGTGTCTACAGATAGTATATATCAGTACTTCATTCCTGTTTGGAGCTAAGTAATATTCTAGTGCATTTATATGTCACTCTATCCATTCATTTATTGGTGGACATTTGAGTTTTCTACTTTTTGATAATTTGTGAATAGTGCTGCTATGAACATTTGTACAGGCATTTGTTTGAATGCCTATTTTAGTTTTTTTAAAGTACAAGTAAAATTGCTGTCTTGTAATTCTGTTTTAACTTGTTTTTTCTAAAAATGCGGAATGCTTCATGTATTTGTGTGTCATCCTTGTTGGAAGGGCTATGCTAATCTGCTCTGTATTGTGCCAAGTTTGGTATATGGTGGGTTCTGTGTTTTAACTTTCTGAGAATTTGCCTAACCATTCCACGGTGACTGACCATTTTACATACCAGCAGCAATTCATGAAGGCTCTGATTTTTCCACATCCATGTCAACATGTGTTTTCTGTTTTTTATTTATATTATTTTCAAAATTATAGCTATCCTAATGGATATGAAGTAGTACTTCATTGTTATTTTCATTTGCATCTCCCTAATAATTAATGATGTAGAGCATCTTTTCATGAACTCGTTGACCATTTCTTGGGAGAAATGTCTTATTCATTTCTTTGCTCATTTTCAAATTAGATTATCTTTTTGTTGTAAAGTTGTAACAACAGACATACTTTATATGTTTTGAATGTTAGACTTTTATCAGATATGTAACTTACAAAATGTTTTCTCCTATTCTATGGGTTTTTCTACTTTCTTTATAGTGTCCTTTGATGCCTGGAAGTTTTAAATTGGAATGGATTCCATTTTTTCTTTTATTGTTCATGTTTTTGGTATCATACCTAAAAATCTACTAGTGAATTGAAGGTCTATATAGATTTATCCCTATGTTTTATCCTAATAGTTTTATAATTTTATGGTTTTTAATTAATTTGGAGGTCTTCAGTTCATTTTTGAGGTAATTTTATTATATAGTGTTAGAGACTGGTTCAACCTCATTCTTTTTGTGTGTCTGTTCAGTTGTATCAGCACCCTTTGTTGAAATGACTGTTGTTTCTTCATTAGTCTTGGCATGTTCATTGAAATCCAATTGACCAAACATCTGGATTTATCTCTGGATTCTCAGTTTTATTTCATTGATTTCTGTAGTTGTCCTTATATCCAATACTGTCTTGTTTTGATTATTTTTGCTTTGTAGGAAATTTTGAAATCAGGACGTGTGAGTCTTCCTTGTTCTCTTTTTCAGTATTATTTTAGCTGTTTGTCAGCCCCTTCCAATTCCATATGAATTTGAGAATTGGTATTTCCATTTCCTTAGAAAAGGCTATTAGAAACTTAGGTATTAGAAGATGGCATTGACCTTATAGATGCTTTGGGTATTTTTGCAATCTTGATACTATTAACTCTTTAAGTCCATGAATATGGAACGTCATTCCATCTATTTTATACATATATGTTTTAATTGGTCTTGTTAGAATTTACAGTATGGTGTTGAATAGAAGTGGTTAAGAATAGTCACCCTTGTCTGGTCCTTAATCGTAGGGAGAAGACATTTTACTGTTTTACAATTACCTAGGATGTTGACTTGTTTCTCTCTTGCGCGTTCTTTTTTTTTTTTTGTAGATCTCCTTTATCATGTATAAGAAATTTCCATCTATTGTTGATTTGCTTTGTTTATTTTAAAATTTTTGTCATGAAAAAGTGTTAGATTTGACAAATACTTTTTTGCATTAGTTGAGATGATCATATGTTTTGTGGTATATTACATTGAATGATTTTCATATATTAAACCATCTTTGCATACCCTACATAAATTCCACCTGTTCATGATGTGTAATATATTTATTATTTTTTTTAATTTAAAGAGAATAAAACAAAACAGAACAAAGCAGATCAGAACAAAACAATGCAATTAACACAGGATTTCAAAACAAGACAACAGGAAATTAACAGTGGTTACTATAAAGTCTGTTGTTTTCTTCAAAGTAGTTGTCCATATCTTCACACAATGAATTCAAACAAGACAAAATAGTATAAAACCATTCAAAACAAAAGAATGAAAGCATGACAGGCCTTCAAAACCATACAATAGGAAAATCAACAATGACTACCATTAATGTCTCTTGTTCTCTTCAAAAAAGCTGTCCACCCCTTCACACATACTGAAATTAAATAATACAAAACAGACTAAAACCAATCAAAACAAAGAATAAAAGCATTACTGGACTTCACAACAAGATGGTAAGAAGTTAGAGGGGCTACCATGGCGTGTTGTTTTCTTCACAATAGCTGTTCATACTATCACACATAATAAAATCAATTCTTGTAAACTCTTTAGGAGATATTCTAGGCATGTATAAGCCTATACATGTACATCTATCCTTTCTTTATTAGAAGTAAAGACAAAGCAAAACAAATTAAGAGAAAAACAAGAAACAAAAGAGATGAATAAATAACAATACAAAGAGCCCAAAACAATGACAATATAGGCTTTCAAAACAAGGTGATAGGAACATAACTAAGGTTGTTATTTTGCATAGTTAACTTCAAAAGAGTTACTCAGATTATCAAATATAAACATGCAGAATTGATCTAACCCTATGAATGTGAACTGTTTTGTTCTAAGAACTAATAGAATTAGTAGCACAGTCATCTTAGCTATTTTAACATTTTTTCCATGTGTTTATTTGCCATTTATATCTCTTCAGCTGAGAAGTGTGTATTCATCTCAGATGCCCATTTTTGGATTGAGTCTTTGAATTTCGGGGGTCTGACATTTTAAAATTCTTTATATGTTCTAGATAGAAGTCCTTTGTCTGAACGGACAGTTGACTAAGATTTTTTCCCAATGCATGGGTTTTCTTTTTGCTCTGTTGGAGATTTCTTTTGACATGCAAAAACTTTTTAATGAGATGAGATCTCAGTTATTGATTCTGGGAAGTATTTCCTGTGCAGTTTGATTTTTATTCATGAATTCTCTGCCTACTCCTGTGTCTTCAAGATTCCTACCTACATTGTCTTCTAGAAGATTTAATGTTTCTGTTTTAATATTTAGATCTTTGATCTATTTTGACTTTAGTTTAGTGTATGGTGATAGGCATGGGTCTGGTTTTAGTTTTCATCATGTGGAAAGCCAGGTTTTCCAGCACCACTTATTAAAGAGGCTATCTTTCTTCCAGTGGACGTGTTTGGCCCTTTTGTCAAAGATAAAGTGGCTGAGTGTGTTTGTAGTTGTGGTTGTTTCTCTTAATCTATTCCATTGATCTTCAGGTCTGTTTTTATTGAAGTACCATGCTGATTTTATCACAGTAGCTTTGTAGTATAACTACAAGTCAGGGATTGTGATGCCTCCTGCCTTGCCTTTGTTGCGCAGAATTACTTTTGCTATTCTAGGTCTCTTCTGGTTCCAGATAATTTTAGGAATGATTTCTCTAGCTCTGTGAGGTATGCTAATGGTGTTTTGATTGGAATTGCATTAGATCTGTATAACAATTTTGGGAGAATGGTCATTTTCACAATGTTTATTGTTCCTATCCATGAACAAAGAATGTCTTTCCATTTTCTGAGATCCTCCTCAATTTCTTTTTTCTGAGTATTGTAATTTTCACTGAATAGATCTTTTACTTCCTTTGTTAGATTGATTCCTAAGTATTTTATTTTTTCAGATGCTATTGTGAAGGGTGTGGCTTCTCTTATTTTTCTCTCAGTGAGTTCATTGTTTGTGTGGAGAAATACTATTGATTTTTGTGTGTTGACTTTGTATCCAGCTACATTACTGAATTTGGTTATTATACCTAGAAGTATTTCAATGGAGTTTTGGGGGGTCTTTTATGTACAGTATTATGTTATCTGCAAATAATGATAATTAAACTTCTTTTCCTATCCTTATTCCTTTTATTTCTCTCTCTTGTCTAATAGCTCTGGCTAGTATTTTCAGCACTATATTTAAAAAGAGTGGTGATAATAGACATCCTTGTCTTGTTCCTGCTTTCAGAGTAAAAGCTTTCAGTTTTTCACCATTTAATATGATACTGGCTGTTGGTTTGTCATAGATGGCTTTTATCATATTGAGGTAAAGATCGTCTATTCTGATTTTCTGTAGGGTTCTTATCATGAATGAGTGTTGGATCTTATCAAAAGCTTTTTCTGAATCTATTGAAATTGTGTGATTCTTATCTTTGGCTCTGTTGATCTGGTGTATTTTGTTTATTGATTTGTGTATGTTGAACCATCCCTGCATTCCTAGGATGAATCCCACTTGGTCATGGTATAGGATCTTCTTGATTATTTGTCACATTCTGTTTGCCAGTATTTTATTGAGAATTTTTGCATCTATGTCCATTAGGAAGATTGGTTTTTAGTTCTCTTTTTTGATTGGGTCTTTCTTTGATTTTTGTATTAGGGGTAATACTTGCTTCCAGGAATGAGTTAGGGAGAATTGCTTCCTTTTCAATTTCATTGAAGAGTGTGAGGAGTGTTGACATAAGTCTTCCTTAAATTTCTTGTAGAATTCAGCTGTGAATCCATCAAGACCTGGGCTTTTCTTTGTTGGTAAGGTTCTAATTATATTTTCAGTTTCATTAATTGAAACTGCATTATCTGGCAGTTTTACATCTTGATCCAGCTTTGATGATTCATATTTCTAGGAATCTGTCCATTTCTTCTGTGTTACCAAACCTATGAGAATAAAGGTTTTCAAAGTAGGTTTTGATGATCTGTGTTTCCACAGGCTCTGTAGTGATTTCACTCTTTTCATCCTTTATTGCATGAATTTGAGTTTTTTCTTTCCTTTTTAAAATAAAGTTGGCTAGGGGCTTATCAATTTTATCTATTCTTTTTTTTTTTTTTTTTTTTTTTGTACCAGAGATCGGACTCACAACCACGTGCTTGCAAGGCAGGCACTTATGCCGCTGAGCTATATCCTTGGTCCTCAATTTTATCTATTCTTTCAAAGAACCAGCTCTTTGATTTGTTAATTCTTTATATTGTTTTTTTAGTCTCTCTTGCATTAGTTTCTGCTCTGATCTTTATAATTTCCTCCCTTCTTTTGGCTTTGGGGTTGACTTACTCTTTTTTGTTCTAGATGTTTGAGGTGTAGCATCAGGTTGTTAATTTATGTTCATTCTGTTTTCCTGATGTGGGAATTCACAATAAATTTCCCTCTGTAGACTGTTTCATTGTATCCTACAAGTTTCGGTAAGTTGTATTTGTATTTTCATTTGCTTGTAGATATTGTTTAATTTCTTCTTTAATTTCCTCTGTGACCCATTGATTGTTCAGGAGTGTATTAATTTCCATGTGTTTATGGAGTTTTTGCAGTTTCTTTTGTCATTAATTTCTAGTTTCATGGCACTGTGATTAGATAATATACATGGGATTATTTCAGTTCTTTTGCATTTACTTAAGCATGTTCTATGGGCTATATGGTCTTTTCTAGAGAATGTCCCATGTACAGTTGAGAAGCATGTATATTCTGATGTTGTAGGGTGGAACGCTCTGTACATGTCTATTAAGTCCATTTGTTCACACGTTTGATTCAGTTCTTTCTTCACTGATTTTCCGTCTAGTTGATCTGTCTCTTTGTGTCAGTGGAGTGGTAAGATCTCCCATTATAATTGTGTTATTGCTTATTTGATTTTTCATTTCTGTTAATATTTGTTTTGTATAGCTTGGTGCTTCCAAATTTGGTGCATATATATTTAAGATTGTTATCTCTTTCTCTTGAAGTTTTTCCCTAACTAGTATGTAGTGACCTTCTTTATCTCTTTTGATCATTCTAGAAGTTCACATTGTCTGAGAACAGAATACATACCCTGCTTTTTGGGGGGTTCCTGTTGCACGAAGTATTGTTTTCCATCCTTTGACTTTGAGTCTATGAATTTCCTTTTGAGTTAGATGGGTTTCTTGTATACAGTTGGATATTGTTTCTGGATACATTCTGCCAATCTATTTCTTTTAATTGGTGAATTGAGTTCATTTATATTAATAATTATAACTGATATATGTTGGCTTATTTTTGTTGTATTATCTTTCTGCTGTTGTTTCTTTACGTTTCCCCTCTTGTTTAATTGTTTGCCTTGCTTAGTGGGTTTTTTGTTGTTGTTGGTGTTCCTGAAGTTGTAGTTATTTTTATGTCTATCTAGAATATCTTTCATTATTCTTTGCAGGGTTGGTTTGATGTTCTTGAAGTTCTTCAGCTGGTCTTTGTCGTGGAAGTATCTTATTTCTCCATCCATTTTGAAGGACAGTTTTTCAGGGTACATCAATCTGGGTTGGATGGAAGAGTTGTTTTCCATTAGGCTCTGAAGTATCTTCACTCCATGCTCTTCTTGACCTCATTGTTTGTGTTGAGAAGTCTGCTGTGATTTTGATGGGCTTTCCTTTATAGGTGATCTGTCTCTTTTCTCTAAAAGCTTTTAATATTCTGTTCTTATGTTGAATTTCTGGGATGTTGATTATCATATGTCTGGGTGTAGTTTTATTTTTGTTATGGCTAATCGGAGTTCTGTATGCTTCACTTTTCTGTATGTCAGTTTCCATTGCCATATTTGGGACATTTTCAGCTATTACTTCTGTAAATAGTCTTTTGATATCATTTGTGTTGTCACCTTCTTTTTCATTTACACCTGTCAAACTTACATTGTTTTTCTTTGCATCATGTTGCAGCTATTGAATTGTTATTTCCTGATTCCTTGTTATTTGTAAAAGATCTTTTCTTTCCATTTCACTAGCTGCAATCATGCCTTTGAGGTCAGAAAGTTTATCTTCACTTTCATTGAGGTGGTTTTGCCAGCTTTCGATGGAATTTTTGATTTCCTGTATATCTCTTTGAATCTGTTTTCTGCATTCTGTTTGTTTGTTATATTGTTCATTCAAGGTTTCTATCTTTTTGCAGTGCTCCTCAATTTTTTTTTAGCTGTCTTGTTTAGATGTGTTCAGCATTTCTTTCTTTACGTTTATCATTTGTTCTTTTACCTGGGAGATTATTTCTGATCTGAGTTCTTTTACAGGTTCATGGAGTTGTTTCTTTACTTCAGTTGCTATCACTTCAGATATTTCAGGTATATGGTTTACATTTTCTTCTAGGTCTATGTCCCCTAAGTGTGGGCTGGAGGTTTGAGATTATATTTTGCTCTTTCATTTTGTCATTTTCCTGTATTCCCCTGGAGAAGCTGAATATAGGGTCTCAGTTGCTTCTTTGGTTGAGGATATCTGTCCGTACTGCAGGGAGTTTCCTTGACTGATGGGAGGTCATTAGTCAGGCCTTACTAGGTCCCCAGTGGCACTTGAAGGCTCCTCAAATGTGGGGAGAATGCTGTGCAGGCCTTCAACACACCCCACGTGGTATTGTGAAGATCCCTAGCTCTGAGGTTGCTGGGTGGACCTCTACTAGTGGTGTACCAAGGTTGAACAACTAGATGGAGTATGCTACACAGGCCTTCAGCTAATGCCACATGGCACGCCAAAGCTCCGCAGCTGCTTGGGGTCACTGTATTGAACCTTACCAGGTTTAAGCAAGGTGCCAAGGTTGCATGGCCAGATGGGGTTCACTGTGTAGGGAATTTCCTGCCACTAAGCTCAGGAGATTCCCTGGCCACTTGGGGTCACTGGATGGGTCCCTACTAGGCCCCAAGGGACCTACTCGAAGGTCCGAGGCTGATTGCGGATGCTGGACGGGGGGCCCTACAAGGTTCCAAGCAAGGTGCCGAGGTTGCACGGCTGGATGGGGTTCACTGTGTGAGACTCTGGCTTGCGCCACCAAGCTAATATGTAAATGTTTTAAGAAATTTTTAAAATTTTGGTAAATTACATAAAACATAAAATTTATCCTGTTAACCTGGCATGATGGTGTCTACCGGTAATCCAAGCTTTCTACGAGGCTAAGGCAGGAAGTTTGCAAGTTAGACACGAGTCTGGGAAACCGGGTAACTTTTGAGAACCTGTCTCAAAAGATTAAAAAGAGCTGGGGATGCAGTTCATTAGAACATCCTGGGATCATTCCTCAGTATTACAAAAATAAAACAAAACAAAGCAAAATAGCAAAAACAGCAACAACCCTATTAACCATTTTATATATACAGTTTAATGGCATTAAATACATTCACACTGTTGTGCAGCTATCACCATTTCATTGTACAGAACCTTTTCATCCTATAAAACTGAAATTCTCTATCATTTTAAAACAGTAATCCCTCATGCTTCTCTCCTCTTGGTCCCTGGCTTCAGAAGAATTTTTTACTCTTCCAACTTTGTGTTTCTATAAATTTGTCTATCCTAGGTACTGCATATAAATGAAGTGGTACAGTATTTGTCCTTTAATTGGCTTATTTCACTTAGCACAGTACCCTCAATGTTCATCTGAGGGTAGCATGTGCTATTAGCCTCTTTAAGGCTAAATTGCATAAATATATCACATTTTGTTTATTCATTTGTATAGGGATACTTGGTTTGCTTCCACCTCTTAGCAGTTATGAATAATGCTACTGATATCATGGGTGTACAAATTTTTGCTTTTGATTCTTTTGGAATATAATGTTAGAAGTGGTTACCAAAAATAGACACCAGATCTAGTCACCAGATCACATGGAATAATCCTTTTAATATTATTAGATTAGTTTTGCTAGTATTTTGTGGAAGAGTTTGGAATCTTTATTCATAAAATATATTGGTCTATAGTTTTCTTCTGATGTTTTCGTCTAGCTTGGATTTCAAGATAGTACTGATCTCATAGAATGAGTTGAGAAGTGTTTTCTCTATGTTTCTCTTTCCTCCTCCCTTCCTTTTCTTGAAGATTTTGAGACTGGTGTTATTTTATGTTAAATGATCAGTAGAATTCACCAGTCAAATCTGATCTGGTTCTATTTCTTTTGTTTGTTCTTATTTTTTATTTTTACTGGTAGTCTTGAAATTACTGACTTAGCCTCATTATCTGGTACAGGTCTGTTGAGATTTTTTTCTTGTTTTTGTGTCATTTTTTTGGTAGTTTTTATATTCCTAGGAATTTCTATTTCATTATAAGTTGTCTGATTTATTGTTATATAAATATTCTTACCTTTTTAAAATAATTCTTGTCATTTCTGTCAGACTGATAATGTTTCCACTTTCGTTCCATGTTAGTGATGAGTCTTCCTTTTTCCCTTGGTTGTTGTAGCTTAAGATTTGTCAGTGTTATTTTAGCAAAGAACTAACTTCTGGTTCCACTGAATTTCCATATGTTTTTGTATTCTCATATTTTATGGATCTCTACTGTACGCATTACTATTTCCATCTTCCTGATATGGATTTGATTTCCTGCTCTTTTTTAGTTCTGGCAAAAGTTTAGTTTATTGATTGAGCTCTTTCTTCTTTTTAAATATAGGCATTTAAATGTTTTCGTTTCCCTCTGAGCACTTTCTAACCGTATCCTTTGAGTTTTGCTAGTATTTTGTGGTTTTATTTTTATTCATTTCAAAGCATTTTATGATTTGTCTTGTGATTTGTTCTCTGACCTGATTAAGAATGTATTTACTTTGCACGTTTGTGCATTTTCCAGATTTTTTTTATGTTGTTGATCTCTAGTTTTATTCTACTGTGATCAGAGAAGATAATTCATATGATTTCATTTTTAAAAAGATAGTGAGACTTGTTTTGTGGCAAAACATTTGATCTATCTTAGAGGATAATACCATGTACACTTGAGAAGGTATTTATTGCTCTTGTTGGTTGGAGGTTTTCTATGTATGTCTGTTAAGCATAGTTAGCTTGTAGTGTTCATACTTTCACTATTTTATCTTTAAATTCCTTTGTTCATTTGTGTTACTCATTAGTGAAAGCAGAGTGTTGTCTCCAGCTACTTCCTCCTTTATTTTTGCCAGCTTCCTGTATTTTGTTACACATTTTTAGGTGCATATGTTTATAATTATATATTCCTGATCCTCTTTTATTACGTAATGCCCGTCCTTATTTTGTGATTTATCTTTTTTTCTCTTTCCTGGAAGACTATGGGAAGTTGATTTTGTTTCTTTTTTTAATGTTTGATAGAATTTGTCAGTGAAACTATTTGGACGTAGACTTTCTTTGTGAGAATATTTTTAGCTATTCACTTGAAAAGTAGATAGAGGGCCATTCGGTCATTATTGTTTCATAATATATCAGTTTTGGTAATTTATTTTCTCAAAGAATTTGTCATAAATTATCAAATTATGAGAATAAAATTATTCAGAATACTGCCATAATATTTTAATGTCCAGAGCAATTTCTTTTAAATGTCTGTGTCACCTTCATATGGCAGTGTACACCTCTAATCCTAGCTGCTTGAGAAGCTGCAGCAGAAAGTGGACAATTTAATGAAATTTTATCTCAAAAATTAGGGCCGAGGATATAAGCCACTACTGAGGGCATACTGGGAGGCCCTGGATTCAATCTCCTGTGCTACTGTGTCCCCCTGCACCTCAGCTTGCATTGCATAGAGCATACTTATGTAGTGTTGATTACATATCTTTCAGTTGACAAGTATTAACATTTTTTTTTACTTTGTACAGTGTTGTGAGATAGATACCAATTTTATAGGTAAACATACCAATGTTAAACAAAAGGAGTATTATGTGCCTTTATCATGGGGCTGTTGTTGGAAAGGTTTAAATTGAAACCTTTATAGTCAGGATCCAGACTCTTATTTTCTTAACTACTGTTTATGCTACTTCTCTTAAATGACAGATACTGCTCCTATTTTTATGTACTTGTGCTATGGTCTCTTTAGAAACCATCGTATATTAAAGAATAAATATTCTTTAAGAAGGAATATTTGTTGCTTATATTTTTGATGAACATTTGGAATTTTGTCCCATAATTATGTTTGATGGATATGTATAGTTGAAATATTATTGTTAATACTTTTCTTCAATCACATAATGTGTTAAAGAACTTTTGAAGCTTCCCTGGAAAGTTCAATTTTTAAGGTGAAATTTATAAGGTGACACATTATCTCTGTGGGAAACTGAGAATTTATTTTAAATTCACTTGCCTGAAAAGTTAGATTTTAGTCATATGGAAATTATATTTAACTTCTTGGAATCTCTAAAATTTAAAACTTACTCATATTGTTCAAAAGACAAACAGGATTAATTTGTGCACAGAGTTCTATTTTGTTTTATTTTGATTATTAATGTTTTTCAGGGTTATTCAAATGCTCAGAAGAATATTCTTCAGGTGGATCAGAACTGTGTTCGTAATTCTTATGATGTCTTCTCTTTGCTAAGGTAAGAAACTTAGGGGTCTTTGTGAATTCTAAAGAATCTTTCCCATTTTGAACTTGTGACATTTCAATATGAAAATGTATAGGAGCTTCAGACTGTTACTTGGGCTTAGTGGCAGCCTCATAAATTTTGTAGCTACAATGATTTAAATTTATCTCTTTCACAAAGTTTTTGGGAAACCAATGATCTTAACACAGGGATGCAAGCTATTTGTTGGTCTTCAGTACTCTAAAGAGCAGCAACCAAAGGCATGCAATTTAGATTTATCAACTGTAGCACCACTAGAGGAGCTTTCCAACAACCCTGCACACAGCTTAGAGTTTTGACTTGCTATTCATTTTAAAAGATGTTTGACAAGCCAAAGGCACTTTGTACAGATCTAATGCTCTGAAGCTTCTTTGATTTCTCTCTGTATTTTTATGTCTGGGCTTAATTTTGAAAGATTTTAAAATTTGGCTTAATTTTAAATGTGGTAGATCATCAAGGACATTTTCCCAAGGGGCAAGCTACCAAAATAAATGCATTTCAGAATAAAGTCAACAGTGACACTCAACCTTTGTTCATCCTACTGAGGCAGATTGCTTATTTAAATTTGATTATGGCAGTATTTTTCTAATCTTTCCATAACACATCATAAATTTCAGACTAGTAGATATCCTCTGTGTTGGTTAGAGGATGAGTCTAAAGGGATAATTTAAAAAAAGGTTGTTTTATAAACATTATAAAATTGGCCTTTGTGAAACTTGAATCTTAGTATACATGATGCTATAGAGTTTGGACACATGGATTATGTAAATTACTCTTAAGAGACAATGATTTTGACTAAAATAACCACACATATTTTGATGACTTTTTTCTTTTTTGAAGTGCTAGGCATTGAACCTAAGGAAGCTTTTGCACTGAGCTACATCCCCAGTTCCTTCCCTATCACTGTCTCTCCATCTGAAAAATTTTTTTTTTCATTACGCTGCATTTGTTATCAGAATCAATAGTAAACAATGAAGAATGGACTTTTTTGTTGTTCACTGTGGACATTAACTAAAAAGTTTACGCTAGAACAACTATTACTCTTATACTACAGAGATAACACCTGGCTTCTGACTCCCAGAAGCAGTGACATTCACCATCATGTGAGACACCATTCTTCAGGATTTTCTGTAGGGGATAGGAACACCCAGTATTGGACTGAAAACCTGAAGGCAGAATTGCCTAAAATAACTATCACCTTGACAGTTTTACCAATGTTAGAGTGCTAGCCTACGTAGACCTGGGGGACCATCAAGTTAACCTTTCTAACAACCTTCTCTGTCAGAGACAGGTCAGATAGCAGAGCCTGCAGCTGCAGGGACACCTAGAGAGCATTGGTGTTACCCAGATGAATGACTGTAGCATCAGAAGTCTCAGTACTTCAGAGCTCCATAAACATGATGTGCTATTCTTTGCCCACTTAGGTTTTTTATCTTCCTTTTCTCTTTATTCTTCATTTTTGTTTTCCAGTTTCCACTGGATCTTGCCCTCCCCCACTCCTCCACCCACTGGTATTTCAATGCTTCTTTCTCTGGAGACTATTGAGAAGGTTTTCATGTTTTGTAGAAATTTTTCATAGTCTTATCTTCCTTGACTAGTGGTTATTAAGGTGAACATAGCATAATGACTGACTAAATTTTCTGAAAATCAGTGTCCTCCAAAAATGTAAAATCAACAGGATTTGGTATTTACTATTTTAACACTGGTGATCTTGAATGTTTGGTTCTTGGGGGTTTACTTTTTAAGGAATCTTCTAGATTCCATAGATATGTTAGTAGTTCAGATTACTCTGTTAACAGTGGTTTCCTTACCACCACTGTGTAATTCATTTGTAGCTACTAACACAGGTACATTCTCTGAACCAGATCTAGTGTTTAGTCAGCTTTATCACCCAAACCCAGATAGTTACTTTGGAATTAGAAATTTTGAGTTCTACTTTTGAATGTTAGTAAGTAAAATGGCCCTTTCTGTATTAGTTCTCACAGACATCAGAAACTAGTATCTAGCACTGTTCCTTTTGTCCTATAGTTTTTGCCATGACAGATGTGAAGTCTTTGCTGAGAAACTTGTATGCCTATGACATTATTTTCCATCATTTCCTCTCTACTCAAGCAATATTTTTCCCAGTAATAATCATTTAAAACCCATACATATATATGAAATCACCCCCCACGGGAGAAAAAAATAATTGAGGTGTTTTAGGTACACGTACCAGCTTTCTATAAGGAATGTGGTCACTATGTACTATAATAACAAAAACTAAAGGAAGAAGCATATACATTTTCCTTTTCTGATACTTTATTGGTTTACAAACAACTGCCACTAGATCTACAATTGTATGTGAAAGAGTCTGACTTTAGTACAGTTACAAACAAAGAAGCTGAGTGAGTCACTCCCTTCCTTCTGTGTAACTCAGCCAACAGTTTTTACTTTTCCATTGTCCTAAGAGAGGTAAAAAATAAAATAACAGAAGCCCTAGGTAAGAGCACAGGCACAAAGCCCTGGAGCCAGGAGAGATACAGTGGGAAGCACCTAGACCAGAGATGTCTGGCCTTTACATTTAGAAAGGCCAAATTATCAACCCCCTTATCCTGTTGTTGCTGCTACCATTGACCTGTGTGCAGTGCTTTTCTGTGGCTCAGGTACCTTTGTTGATCTGTGATACACCTTCATTGACATAGGCAGGCCCTGAGCACAACTTCCTGTGATCTTCAATAAAGGTAGCTAGCTACTTTCTGTTGGTTTTAGGCTTGACAGTTCTTTTGTTGTTGTGCACAAGAACCTGCACTATTATTGGGGCATTCAATTCTAACAGATTCTTTCAAATGACTTAACTCTAAAATTCTCAGTGCTGACTGGAGTCATGAGGAGAGCTCTGGTGTTTGACTCTGTTTTTTGAGAGCATTTTCTAGTTAATAACTTTTACTTAATATTGTATACCCTCTGCTTTTTGTGTGTCTTACAGAAAATTAGGAAATTTTGATGAAACAGGGATTTAGGAGCACTTAAAGCCAGGACATTAAAATCCTTTATGTACGTGTGCTTTTGCTGTTTTACAGGGAAGCAGTGTAACCTGAGATTTCATTGTTCTCTCCAATATTTTTTTAAGGTTCTATAAATGCTTATTTTTAATTTTAGTTTATTAGTACATGTATGTAGTACATAATGTTTATATTCCTTACAGGATATTGGTACATAACCCATCCCGATTCCTCTTTTCATTCCCTTTCCCATCCCCTCTCCAGTGTCTTTTGACCCGTGCTTAAAGAGTTTAGTCTCATTTCAGTGTTGCCAAAGTTTTAATAGCTCTTTCCAAATTTATAGTTAATGTGTGTGATGGTAGTTCCTTCTTAACCCTTGGAAAATCCTGGATTAAAGATTCATTTTCAGGTAAACAGCCATTTAATTAAGAACCATTTTTATTCATTGTTATATCTGATGCTTTAGGATGTTCACCACAAGGTGTCGATGTTGTTCTCTGACATTTGAAATTTCATTTACTTTACAATTTGGAGGCTCTAGAGGAGTGGAGTGTCAAGCAGGTGATAAATTATGGTAAATAAGCATTTATTTTTAGGTGTTGATTTTTATTTATCCCTTTGAATTTGATGACTGTAGGCTGTTAGATAAATTTTTTACTTGTCCCTTCCTCCCTTTTAAAATCTTTGTGGTAGAGAATTATAATTGTTAAAAGATTACAAAAAGAGGAGGAACATCCTTGTCAGGTTTGCAATCTAGAATTCTATGGAAGCCAGAGTATTCTCTAATTTTATCTGTTTTCTGAGACTGAAAGATTATTTTTAGTGTTAAAGAATTCATTTTTTGTTTTTCGTTTCAGAGTTGCTAAGAGAGCATATTATATAGTGAGGTAAATGGTAATCATTATGCTTTTCTTCCATCTTTTTGTTTTTGTTTTCTTTTCCTTTTGAAATGTCTTACTTTTGCCAGTTTAGGAAGTGGAAATCTGGTGGAAAAGTCAAGGGTTTTAATTCTTACCTGGGTTCCAAAACTCTAACTGCCATTTATATAGGTAGACTAGATATAGGACTTCGGGCAAGTTAATTAACTTTGTGTGCTTCATGTAAAGGGGGACATTAATTTATCTCACACCATTAGAAATACTACACTAATTAAATGAAGTCGAATATTTCAAATATCCTAGGCTAGTTACTATCTTCAGCACATACTCAATACATACTGCAATAGTTTTCTTTCTTTCCTTTATCTTGAATTTCTCCTGTAGGTCAGTATTTTTTCTTCTTGTTACC
>PVLA01006479.1:98052-123134 GCA_004027455.1 Hydrochoerus hydrochaeris | reverse complement strand
GCCCCGCCCCCTCGTCCTCCCCTAACTCCAAACTAAATTAGCCGCCGAAGGGGGAAGGAGTAAATGGCCCTCGGTGCGGAGAGCGTCCTTGCGCCACTCTCCGGCCCGCCCCGCCTCCCCTGCCGTCGGAGCGGGAAATTGGGGTGGGGGTGGCGGCGGGCAGGCTGGAGGCCCAGGTCCGCGCCAGAGAGGCGGGAGGCCGGGCCTGGGCAGAGCGCGTCCCCGGGGTGTGAGCGCCTTGCCGGGTCGAAGGGCAAAGAGGCCCGCCCTGTCCGCTGGCTGCTGAGACCTCCTCTTCCAAGACTGCCGTGGCCCCTCCGCCAAGGCCCTGCTGACTCACGCTTACTTCCTGAGCCCAGGTGAAGGCCGGCCTCTGCTGCCCGGATGCCAGGCCAGACTGTGGCTCTGCACCGTGCCTTGGGCATAGGCAGGGTACAGTGGGCGTAAGTAACTTCTGATAGGGGCTACTTCCTGGAGGACTTCCCCGAGGAGGAGTGCGAATGGTGGGAAGCCAACAAGGGGGCTGCATTCGTGGCCTCTAGTGGGCTGATTGGGGCCCATGGAAAGTCATTGGTTATTGCATTCATTCAACAGATGGCCTTTAAGCATCTGCTTTGTGCCACTTTACGGACTAGGCTCTGTGGACACTGAAAGAGTCCAGAGGCAGAGCCCTGCCCTGGTGGAGCTGCCAGTTGAAGAGTAGACAGAATCCTGTCAGCCGCACAGCGCAGCATTTCATTAGTACGAAAGGCCTGGAACCAGAAACATAAGGATAACAGCTGTGCTTTTGAAGGAAGGTGCAGGTAAATTTCTGCAGGAGACAGCATCCAGGGGGACCCACAGCCATCAGCGTTCCTACCCATGGGCAGTGATTACTGGTCCTTTCTTCAGAAGTGTTTCTATTTTTCCTTTTGAGTGCCTGCCAGCTGGCAGAACAGGCTGAGTCCTTTGGTTTTACAGAACTCTCTGTGCTACCCAGCCCCTTTCCTAATGACCACTCCTCTGGAAGACCTGGTATCTGACAAGTCCAAGGCACCCCATATGTGCCACTTAGGGAAACAAAAGGGCAAGGCCCCTCAAGAGCTGGTTTTTCCCTAGCTCACATATGGAAGTAAGTCCAGAACCCAAGAAGGTTCTGAAACTCACCAAGGTCACCTCTTTTCCACCCTCAGAATTCTTTCTTCTGTCCACACCCCCAGGGCCACAGCCTGGCACAGAGCATTTGGCATGCTGGGGCATCCTTTAGCTTCAGAATCAGAAAAAGGATGAAGAGAGTCACAGCACACTCTGCTACACACACAGAAGGGACAGTCTCGTGGCAACAAAACAGTAAGGAGCTCTGTGGATATATTTCTTTACTTACTGGGGATCTAAAACCAAGAAAGAAGGTGATATGCTTGAGTCACACAGCAAAATGGATCTAGAATCCACTTTCTTTCTACCTCTGGCTCTCCAAGGGTCAGAGATAAGAGTTGAAAGGCAAGGGCCGGGGATTTAGCTCAATGGCATAAGCGCCTGCCTGACAAGCGCGAGGTCATGAGTTTGATCCCCAGTACCAAAAGAGTTGAAAGGCCATTGCCCACATAAGCAAAGAAACTTCAGCCAGCAGGGTTAGTGCCAGGACACTACGCCTGGTATTGCTGTGGGGAGCTCTGGGAGTCCTCAGTTCTGCCCACCTTATCCTTCCTGCACTATTAGGGTAAACTAATGGATGGTCCTGACAGCACCAGCATTGCATGGTCAGCTGCTGGAGAAAGCCTTTGCTGGCCCATAAGAGGTAAGGTCAGCAACTTGGCAGTGCTGAACTAGTCTGACAGACAGACTGCCAACGATCACATTAAGGGCCTTAGTTAGCAGATGAGGGGAGATTGGTCACTTCACCCCCACATCCTGCACCAGTGTGTAGGCAGTGAAGTGTGGCTCCCCCTCCTTGAGCTCATTAAAGTCCTGTTAATACATCATCATTGGTCTCCTGAGCTGACGAAAACTCAGTCCTGGCAAATGACCCTCTACCCTCTTGGGGTGAGGCCCTGGGGGTCTAATCTCTCAGGACTCCTGACTGACCCCTCTTCTGTCTGTCCCCAGGCAAAAAATCTGTACCTTGAAAGCCCCCTGCTGAAGTCATTGTGATCATCTGGGCAGGTCAAGTGCCCAGCAATGGATTGGATAATAATAGTGGTAATGATGGCCTAATGTGTGGCTTTTGTGGAGGCTTCTTCATGCTCTGCCAGCCCTTTTTCATGTACTGCATTCAAGGGGAAGAATCCCACTCCCCACCCCCACCGACCCTCAGAGATCGGGGCCTGTGCTTGTGCACAGCTAAGTGCCAGCATGTGTGTAGTTGGGGGTGAGGGGTGAGTATGTGACCCTCCTGGCCCAGAGATTTGCTGCCTCAAGGCTTTTGCAGAATCATTCAGAAAAATAACCCTGGTGGCTCAGGGAGGATCTGCATTAAGGGTTTTTGAGGGAGGGAGGAGCAGGTGGGATGAGGAGAAAGGAAAGACAAGGGCCTGGGGAGGGGTGGGAGCAAGAGGGAGAAAGAAATGGAAGAGAGGAAGAGGAAAGGGCGGGCAGGAGACCTCTTTGTGGTCCTCTGGCTGGCCACTCCAGAGTCATTATGGTCAGGAAAGGAAGGAAGTGTGTCCTGGCTGGGGAGTTAGGGTGTGTGCCCAGAGGACACCACACCCAGCTGGCTGCTGCCCCTCACTGCCTACCCAGCTCAGACTGCTCTCCCTGCAAATGGAAACTCCAGCCCTTCTCATTCTAGCTGTTTGGGCTCCAAGGCCCAGTTCCCAACACTGCCCTACCCTGCTTAATGCCCCACTCCCCACCCCACCAAGCTTGTTTTTTTGGTACCTGGGACCAAACTCCCAACCTCGAGCTTGCCAGGCAGGCGCTTAAACCACTGAGCTAAATCCCCAGCCCAAGCTTGTTTTTTTTGTGTGTGTCATTGGTTGGTGTTGAGTTTTGTTTTGTTTTACAGTACTGGGGAGTGAACCCAGGGCCTTCTTACTGAGTTACATCCCCAGACATTTTTATTCTTTGAGACAGGGTCTCATTAAGTTGCCCAGGCTGGGCTTAAATTTAGCGATTCTCCTACCTCAAGCCTCCTGATCCAGTGGGATGACAGACATTTGCCACCACGCCTGGCCCTAGTCCTTACTGTTTATAAACTGAAGCACAGACTGTCTGGTTCCAGTCCCCACTCCATAACCAGACTAGGAGCCCAGGGACCTCTGTGAGAATTAGAAAAAGGGCTCTTTCCTCTGGGCATACCCACCTTCACCCCTGTGTCAGGCCACTCACAGCTTTGAGGAAGAGCTTGGGCTGGCCATTAGCCCTCCTTTACCTCCAGGAGTTCAACACTTGGAGAACCTGATACCCTACACCAGTCCCTGTTGTTGGTCTGTGAACAACTGCATACCTACTCCACCCCTAACCTACACCACAGCTTTTGGGCCAGCACCCCAAATTAATCCCACCTTATAGTCTCACAGAACCTCTGTAAACATCTGCACTGTTTTTAATACCTTAGCATTTCTGACCCTGAAATCTCAGTTCCCTCCAACACCTGGAGAACTCTTAAGTCATCCTTCAGAATCCAAATTAGGTAGGCCCATCTCTCTGAGCCTCTAGCAGTTCTCCATCCCCTGCAGAGCCAGTAACTCTACCCAAGAGCCCTTAGAATCCTTTCTTTTTTTAACCCCCAAAGTTTCATCGGTTGATCCCAGAACCCTGCTTCTTAGAACCCATCCCACCTTGTCCAAAGGCAGAAGACTCTATGCCATCCTGCGTGAACCACCCCCTAACTCACCAGGCCCTCCGGAACCCCATTGGGATTCTCCCTTCCCTAAATCTGACTGACCCAAGACAGAAAGGGAAACTGGAAATCCAAGTAGCCCAGCAGGCTCCCCACCCCCACTCTGCCTTCACCAGGGCTTGACAGGAGATTCCCAGAACATCTGGTTGTACTTAAATCATCCAGCACCAGACTGAACTGCCGAGGTGGGCAGGTTCCTGCCTCTCTCCTTTCTGCCCTAACCTCCCCCTCCCTGCTCAGCCTTCCAGCCCTTCCTTGACTGGCCCAACCGCTTGGACCTCCACCTCTTTAGGTCTGGGGTCTGGGAGCTCAGCAAGGCTTAATGGAACCTGATCCCACCTAAGCAGTGGTCCTGGATAAGAACCCCACTCCCAGAAGGCCAGGGCGTTCCTTCTCCTCTCTTGGCTTCAAGCTTGACTGTCTCGGCTCCTGGTGCATCCAAGGGGCCAGTTCCTGCCTCTCTCACATCTTGGTTCACATCCAGATAATTGGTGATCTCCCAGGCCTCTGAGCAGTTTCCTGGGCTACCAGGGCAGGTCTCAGGTCCTGCAGCAACTCTTGCTGTCATTTTCCAAAAACCTTTGTAAAATGTTTGCAAAAGGGCAAAGCTAGGTGTGGTGGGCCATGTGCCCATAGTCCCAGCATTCAACAAGCTGAGGCAAAAAGATCGCTTGAGCTCAGGAGCTTGAGGCCAGCCTAGGTAACATAGAAGGTCCCCGTCCTGCAAAGAGTAAAAACACAAAAAAGGAAAATACTGCATAGAGGATATAGCACATATGAAAAGGCAGAAAGCTGGGTGAGGTGGTGCATGGGAGACTGAGGAAGGAAGATCAGAAGTTTCTGTCTACCCTGCGCAACTTAGTGAGACCCTCTCTCAAAATAAGATATTTAAAAGGGCCGAGGATGGAGCTCAGTGGGAAGGTCCTGAATTCAATCCCCAGTGCTGGAGGCTCCAAACTCAAATGTTCATTCTTTCATTCAGTAGTGTGTACTGAAGTGTAAGTTCTGGAACTAGAGACTAGAATTAGATCCTACTGCTTCCTAGAGAAATCAGAGGGAAAGACAAGTGGACAGACAAACAGAAGATGCCACATTGGATGTGAGTGAAGGAGACAGTGGGATGCAGTGGTGGTAGTTGAATCCTGGCTCTGTTGCTGTCCTGCTGTACCTGGGGCAGCCCCTTAATGAAACCTGTCCCCTTACCTGGGAAAGCCCATGCTGTGACCTCACAGGATAATGGAGGGATATTAAAGTAATATGAAGTGCTAAGTTTGTGAAGTGCTAAGTGAGTTGTTGCTCTTATTATTAGACCTGTCTGGTGGTTTTTCTGTAACCCTTTAACAACTGTCTCTGTCTACCCTCATGGGCAGGAGAACCATGTTGGAGAAGGCCCCCAACCCAGAGCAGCAAGCAGCTAGGGTACATACACACACACACACACACACACACACACACACACACACACACACAGACTTGTGTAGCAATTTGGCTACACAAGTAATACAACACTTTTTTCCACAAGTACTGTGGATTGAATCTAATACTTGAGCTACAGCCCCACCACCACCTTTTTGAGACAGGGTCTTGCTAAGTCACTGTGTTCCCAAGGCTAGAGTCAACTTGCGGTCCTTCTGCCTCAGCCTCCCAGAGTGTTTGGATTACAAGGCTGCCCAGTGGTACATCCAGTTACAAAACAAAACACAAATAAAAAGACAGCATGCCAGGTCTGGGAGCATACACCTGTCACTGGAGTGTGCCCCTGTGATCAAAGCCTCTCACCTCTGCCAGTGGTAGTGGCTTCAAACCTGAGACCTGCCCTGGTAGCCCAGGAAACTGCTCAGAGGCCTGGGAGATCACCAAGCCACCCACCCCAGCTACCTCCAGCCTATCCTGCGTAAGCCACTGCCTTGGGAATCTTGAGAATGAAGGAGACCAGGCTGTAGCTTCCCGAATCCCCTCCCGTTCACCCTACATTCAAGTCCTCTGCCAGCTCCCAAAATGGAAAATAGGGGGCACTTTGGGTCTGAGCAGGGAAGAGCTGCCACGGTTAGGCCTGCGCCTGATCCCTGACACCCACATTCTGGCTCAACGCCCGCCTGCCTACCCTGTGCTCCAGGCACTGTGAATTCTGGCCAGTCTGGCTCTCTGGAAGCCACTGCTTCCTCCCCTGTAAAATGGGGGCCTTGGATTCAGTGGCTGCTAAATTCCTGTCTAATCACAAACATGGAAATGTAGTGAAAAGACATGCAGAGACTTTGGAGCCAGATTGTCTATGAGTTCAAATCCAGGTCTGCCCTTTACTTTGTAAATTTAATGCCCTGGGCCCAGCTTCCCCTTTAAAGTGGGTCAATATCTATTCCATCTTATCATTGATTGGCTGAGCTGTGGCTGATACGTCAAAGTCTGTGAATCAACTGTGATTCATGCTTGACTCTGCCCAAAACAACCTGACCCCTAACCACGGCCCTGTCTCCTGACAATGCAGCTGGACATTTTGGCTCCTGGACATTTGCCCAACAATTGGCTACACTTCCTGAAACTAAGAGAGGTGACTGTGGCCCTTCCTACACAGCCCCATATCCCCTGCTATCAGCCATAAACCCGAGAATCTGTACCCCTGTAAAGGTCTGCATAACCTGTTTAGATACCACTAATATTCATGAGCACTGCTACTGTATGTACCATAAGAAGGGAAAGATACTGCCAATTAAACAGACACTGGTTTCTTATCACTTAGAATTTTTATTTATACTTACTGAAAAACTTATATTTGCATGAAAATACATTTTTAATTTTATTTTTATTAGTGTATTTCTCATACATACCAATCCCATTTCATCATGCAGAATTTGTGTCTTCACATAATATCTTAATTTCTTTTTCCCGTTCCCCTGCTTTCACCCCTTTGCTTGTCCATTTACACAAGCTTTGGTTTCATTTTTTTCCCTTCCATTTTTTTTTTCCTTTTCCTTCCCCATCGCATTCTACTTCCTAGTTAAACAGATTTTTGTTACTTCTCCATATCTAGCCTCCATTTTGCTCCTTCTTTGCCTTTTAGGTTTCTCATGCATGAGAAACAATGAGATATTCAAACTTGTGTGTCTTATTTATTTCATTTAAAATTATGGTCTCAATGTGCATCCATTTACCTAGAAATGTCTCAGGTTTATCCTTCTTTTTGATACCATGGGGCTGGGAATATAGCTCAGCGGCATAAACACCTGTTTGGCAAGCACAAGGTCCTGAGTTTGATTTCTGGTACCAAAAAAATAAATACCACATTTTCTTTTCCTTCTCTGGGTACCAGGAATCCCTAGCCCAATACCACAATTTCTTTATCTGTTGATGGGCATATGGGCTGTTTCCAAGAATTAGCTATTATAAATTGTGCTGCTATAAACACATTTGCTGCATGTATCATTGTGGTGCAATTCTTTTAACTCTATCAGGATATATAGAAGGGGAGTAGCTGGGTCAAATGGAACTACTGGTTTTAGTTTTTTGAGGAGTCACCATAGTGATTTCTATAGTGGTTAAATCAATTTGGAAATACATTTTTTTTTTTTTTTTGGTATAAGGAATCAAACTCAGGACCTTACATTTGCCAGTCAGGTGCTTATGCTGCTGAGCTATAGCCCTTGTCCAGAAATGCTTTTTTTTGTGTGTGTGTGTGTGCCAGGGATCAAACTCACAACCCCATGCTTGCAAGACAGGCACTTATACCACTGAGCTAAATCCCTGGCCAGAAATACATTTTTTAAAACATAAATTACTCCTGTACATATGTAACAACGAAAACATTAGTAAAATGAATTGGTTAAGATTTCCTTAAAACTTTATCACATCCAAACCAGATGTGGTGGTGCATGGCTGTAATCCCAGCTCTCTGGAGACTGAAGCAGACCTAGGTCAGCATGAGCTACACAGTGAGTTAAAGTCCCGATGAACTATGTAGTAAGCCCAACAAACAACAAGCTGGGCATGGTGTCACATGTCTGTAATCCCAGCACTCAGCAGGCTGAGGCAAGAGGATTGTTGTGAGTTTGAGACCAGCCAGGACTACAAAGGGAGCTCAAGGCCAGCCTGAACTGCACAGTGAGAGCCTGTCTCCAAATGACAAAAACAAACAAACAAACCTCTACCATATCCAGTCTGATTCTTGGAGTCACTTTTCAGCTCTGTGCTGTTAATGTCTGCTTTTCCACAAAGAAATATCTAGGCCATCATGAGTATTGATGATGGAATATTTCTTAAGAGTCCTCTTCTGAATTAATTATGCTCCTCAAGTCTCGGCAGCTTTAGGTTGCAAAAGTTTACCTTTAGTCTATGAGTTAGGAAGAAGTAGCGGCTTTGCAGGATGGTTCTGGCTCATCATGGTCTCTTGTGAAGATGGAGACGCTGTCCTCCAGGGATTGCAGTCACCCAGGGCTGGAGCATCCACTTCCAAGTTCAATCACCACTCACATGGCTGCTAAGAGACCTCAGTACCTGGCTGGATACCTCAGGTCATCATTACAATGGCCTCTCCCTAAATCTGTCTTCATGATGTAACTGCCTCCACTACCCATGTTTGAAGAGAGCACAACAAAGCATTCAAGAGAGAAGCCACAGTCTCTTTATAACCAGTGGCAGAAGTGACACATCATCACTGCCATAATGTAGGGTCCCACATTGTTCTCAAAACCAAAACAAAATTTTTACCTAGATCATGGACTGAAACATGAAGAGATTATAATTACCCCATCAGAACAACAAAAAAGCTGCCAAGTTCACACAAGCAAGTGTCAAAGAGGTGATCTAGCCGACAGTAAGATGCTGATTATAAATGTATAACATTTAACAATTTAAAAAATGTTAAACTGTGGCCAAACATAGATCTCTCCACCCCACAGTACTGGGACTGAACCCAAGGCTAGCACCTTGACCTACTTTCCCCACCTACTTTATTATATTTTTATTTTATTTTGAGACAGAGTCTCACTAAGTTGCCTAGGCTGGTCTTGAACTTGTGATCTCCCTGCCTCCCTGCCTCAGCCTCTCAGGGTCTCATACGACAGTATGTGACACCATGCCCAGTTGATCTTAAATTGGATAAAACACAATATGTTACATAAAAAGTCTTGAGAAATGGTGGTTCCAGAGTTAATTCAAAGGCTCTATTTCATGTTCAAGGGCCCAGGTCCTTTTTTTTTCAGACCCAACTTTATATCCCAATATCCCGAATGCTGTGACACTGGGTGGTTCCCCTCAAGGTCACAAAATGACCGTTACAGTTCGAAGCACCCTGTGTGTACAAGTCCTCCTGAATGCCTCTTTTTAAAATTAATATTTTAAAGAGAGTAAAACCAAGAAAAATAAAACAATAAAGCCAATCAAAACAAACCAGTGTAAGTGATACAGCACTTCAAGACAATAGGAAATCAACAATAGTCACCATAATGCCTCCTGCTGTCTTCAAAATAGCTGCACTTTAGACATAGTAAAAATCAAACAAAACAACAGAATAGAACCAATAAAAACAAAACAATGAATGCCATAAAGGACTTCAAAACAAGATAATAGTATCTCCACAATGGCTACCATAATATATCTTGTTATCTTTAAAATAGCTGCCCATGCCATCGGATATAATAAAATCAAACAAAACAAAACAATAAAACCCAACCCAACAAAACAATGAAAATGCTATAAGACTTCAAACAAGATAATAGGGAGTTAACAATGGCCACCACCCTCAGAAGGAGACCCCTCAAAGATGCTACATTGCGTATTGTTATCCTCTGAACAGATTATCAGACTACCGGCTTTAGACCTGCAAAGTCAGAGAAACACTGAATACTACAAGCATTAAATTGTATTTTACCTCAGTAGTCATTGCAGGCTGTGTTTCTCCAGATCAACCAGTGGCTTATGGCAGGATGGGGTGGAGTGGGGTTGGCTCATCTTGTTTCCCAGCCCATGTGCCAGAAGGGGCTGGCATCTGGCTCTCCCACCAGCAGCCCCCGATTTGCAGGGAGGACTTACGTCTTGTTGACTTCTTGTTCTCTTCCCCCGCAGTCTGAAAATGGCACTGACTCACAGGAAAAGGCTGGTGTCTGGCTGTCCTCTCAGTGGCCTGCACATGACGCCAATTCGCAGGGAGGATTTGCTTCTTGTTCCTGAATGCCTCTTCTTAAAAGCAACAAAACCTTTCCCAGAGACAACCAGATTTTTCTTGCATCCTCTACAGGAAATTGTGTTACTATCTCATGATTTACTTCAATTGTGTATTTTGACTAAAACTCAAGAGGGATTTAGACAAGATTGAGGATTATTTTTTCTCACACTAGTCTGAAGACCGTCCTGCTGTGAGGGCCTTAGTGTCAGTGCCATCAGGCACATTGATGTTACCTATCTCAGGTAATTTCATTTGCAAATTTACCTTACATTCTAAAATGGCTGCTGCAGTTCCAGCCATCCAGATCCACATTGTAGACCAAAGTGATCAAGTGGACAAACAAAAGATTGTTTCTGAGCAGAATTAGCTCCCTTAAACAACCTTCTCAGATGTCCCACAGAACATTTCTGTTTACATTTCATTAGTCAAAACTTGACCATGGGGCTAAGCCTAGCTATAAAGAAATGATAGAAGCTTTTTTGGGGGGAAGGGGGGGTAACTGGGGATCAAACTCACAACTTCATGCTTGCCAGGCAGGTGCTTATGCCAGTAAACTTAATCTCCAGCTCTGATAGAAGCATTTTTTAGTGAGGCACTGTGTTTCCTTAAAGTTTGATTCCTTAGGGAAAAAGAGAAAGGTAGATGTTAGGTGGCCACAAGTAGTGTCTTCTGCTGTCCTCATGCTTCAATCAGCAACTTGTCAAAGAAACAGGCTTAGGAGGATTGACAGAGATTCATCATGATTTGCTCTTTGTAACACAGACTACTTTCCTTGCGGGGTGATCCTGGCACAGAATCGGAACTCCATTAACAAGGAAGAAGCAGCCAAACAGCCACTGTCCATTAATTACCAGCAGCCACTGTCCTCTTCTTGCTAGCAAAACTTCAATCCTGCTCAGCCACCAGGCTGCCCCGTTCTGCAGGGTGGTCAGGCTCCCTCCCCAGCCTGGGAAGAATCTTAATCAGCCAAGTTGCCCCTGGGATTCCAGTCCCTCTGCCAGGGTTTGGTTTACAAAGGGGCAGAGACATGAGACAGGAGGCTGGCTGCTCCTGGCCTCTAAGGCAGGAGGAGTTTCTTTGGGGAATTTCAGAAGAATTTCTCAGAGGCTGGAAGAAAAACAGTTTTTCTCAAACTCAGTGTTGTCTGCATGTGCTCTCTGGGACTGCAGCATCTACCTTATGACTTTAAGAGATGGCACAGAACAAGGACAGAAATCAACAAGATATGGGTGACCAAAAAAAAAGAGAAATGAAATATCCATGGAACAGAACCCTCAGAAATAAAATTGGAGTCAATATACACAATATAATGGGTGACTCTCAGAACTCTTATCTGAAGCTGAGTGTAGGGATGCCTGCCTATAATCCCCATGCTATGGGGGAGGCTGAGACAGGAGGGTGGCATGGTCAAGCCTAGCCAGAAAAATTTAGACTTCTTAGCAAGACCATGTCTCAAAGAAAAGGACTGGGGGGTGGGAAGGTATGTGTGAAACTCCATGCAAAAGCCCTGGATTTAATCTTAGTACTAAAAAAAAAAAAAGTAGAATGATACCTATTGTTTGAACCAAAAGAGCTCAGTAGAAAAAAGCACAAATAATACAGTTCCATTCACAGGAAGGTCTAGAGCAACGTGCAAGGCTGACCTAGAGGACTAGGCACAAGCTCAGTCTGTCATTACCCTGGAGCAAGGGCCTGGGACTTGGGGAAACCTCCTGATGTGATGTTGGTGCTCCTACAGCTTAATGGGAATGGTGGCTGTCAGGTGTATGTACCTTTGTCAAAACTCAGGCTGTAGATTTTGTTTTGTTTTGCGGTTCTGAGAATTGAACCTAGAGCCATTCCACCACTGAACTACAACCCCAGCCATTTTTATATTCTATTTTGAGATAGATTCTCACCAAATTTCCCAGTCTGGCCTTGAACTTATGATCTTCTTGCCTTGGTTTCCTGAGTAGCTAGGATTACAGGCTTGAGCTGCCATACCTGGTTCAACCTGTAGTTTTTAAACCTGTAAAATCGCCAGGTATGGTGCTCACGCCTGTAATCCCAGCACTTGGGAGGCTGAGGCAGAAGGATCGTTGCGAGTTTGAGACCAGCCTGGGCTACAAAGTGAGCTCAAGTCCAGCCTGAACTGCATAGCGAGACCCTGTCTCAAAAAGAAAAAAAACAAAACCTGTAAAATCTTCTCTCTATAAATTATTTTCAATTATGGCATAACCATAAATGCTTGGATGAAAGGAGGAGGAAGGAAAGAAAGAAGGAAGAGGAAGAGAAGAGGCATAGATTCAGCCTGGGCAATGCTGGGCTTCCAAGAAGAGCTGAGAGCAGTCCCCAGCATGTCCAGGACACCATGGGGCTTTCTCACACCAGTCCCTGACCTCCTCCACTGGAGATCCCAAATCCAGAGGCTCCACTCTCATGCTCCTGGTGTGGAAAACGGGAAGTGTGGGGTTGCTGTGGGCATAGTGTCAGTTCACAAAGAGTGCTTCTGAAGCCTCCTTCTGCCTCACCTGGCTGTGCTGAGCGTAGCCTGGGTAACACAAGCAGATGCAGAAGGAAAGGCAGGAACAGGATCCAGCAAGCTTCAGGAAGCACTAAGTGACACTAAGGACTCAGGCTTGGACAGCAATGTGCATGGCATTGTGTTTCAGGGTTCTGGCAAAGGTTGTGGCATCCGTTTATATCACCAGGTAGATTCTGGCAAAGGGAGATGGGAGGCAGGAGATGAGGAGTGGAGTCTGAGGATGTGCTTTGACCTTGAGGCTCCTGTGAGCAGCACGGAGGGGTAGATAAGGGCAGGGGCTCTGCCATCAGCTAGCTCACTGTCGCCCCCCCCCCTCAGTGTCCTCACCTGGAAAGCAGTAACTCCAAGGTCACTTTCCTCACTAGATTTCGATCAATGGAAGAGTGTATTTAAAGTGCTGGGCATAGTACCTGGTAAATAGCAGGTGTGATCTGTGACAGCAGCCACAATAACACTGGCATAGCCTTTGCCTCACCAGCCCAGGTGGACAGTGAGGGGCTGAGCTGCAGCTAACCAGGTGCAGCCCACAAGTATGGGGCTTCTGAGCTTCCACTTCCACCTCTTCTGCCTCCAACAGGATGTGCCTATGCAGCATTTCCTCCTTGTCCCTCCCTTTGCCTTGTCCCTCCTTCCAAGTCTCTGGGCTGCCGCTTCCAGGAAGCCTTCCTTGATTAACAACCCTTCCCTGCCAAGCTCTCCATGGCCACCCTGTGTGGAGCCACCCTGCTGGGACTCTGTCCACTCTGCCTCCACTGCCCACAACCCCTCTGTAGACCCCAGACCTTGCCAGTTCCATCTCAGACAGGCCTGGACCATAAGGATGCTAGGCTGGTCAGGGAATGTCTACCTTCACCCCCACTGCCAGCTAGACAAGGACTGGAAAGGGCTGGGAGGGGGGGTAAGGAGGCCACCTGCCAGAGTGGCAGCAGACAGGCCAGCTAAATCCTTGACCTGTGATTTAAGGGGTCGGGCACAGTTCAATAGAGCACTCCAGGCTGAGTCCCAGCTCATTCTCAGGGTCAGGAGGAAGCGGGGTAGAGAGGGAAGAGGGCCATCACATCCTGGCCCTCTGGAGCATCACTGGCACCCTGCAAACTAGTGCCCTCATCTGCACTTCTGCAGGTGGGGAGCATGGGTATGCCTGGCACATGCTAATGCCTCAGGAAGGCTCCTGCCTGTGAACAGTGAAGCCCTTTGTTGGGTCCTGAGGCCTGCCCTAGACAATGCTCCTCCTCCTTTGGAATTTTCCCCTGAACTGGGCCCTACTAGGAAATAGGGGGAGGCCCCAGATTAACACAGAGGTTTTCCTGACATAGCCAGAAATGCTGGTCAGGTTCTGGAGCCATCTCATTAACCGGCTTCCACTTACCATGGGTTCTCACCATCCAGGTTTGCCCAGTGGCAGTGCTAAGCAAATGAGATGCAAATCAGGTAAACAGGGCTGTAGGTATTGGTCAGCACGGGAGACTTGGCTGTCCAATCATGGGCAGCCAACAGTCTGGGCTCCCCACCAGCCTGGACCCAGTCCCGCCCATAAATCAGCTCGGTCAGCGTTAATGGCTCCTGACTAATTGCCTGGACTTGGGCTCCAGGGCTCAGGTCGCCTACATTAAAATTCAATCAGGCCCAGCGCTGAGCTATTAAATATTCATTGGGTGAGCTTCCCGAAACCAGGCTGGGGGATGGGAATAGCTGGGTTGGAGGGACTACCCTATCCCCAACTCCTAGGCCCTGCTCCTTAGGACACTTTTTTTGTTTCTGCTGCCTGATTTCTATTCTGCTGGGTCCACTTCCTCTCTTTTTAGGAGACTTAGGAGACTGAGCTGCCCTGCACAGGGATTGTGGTGACTAGTCAAACCAGGGACTGTCCTCAGTTCCCTACCTTGCCTTCCATGTAGGCCAAATCAACTTGCCTCCAGGATCCCTTACCCAGTGCCTACCAGAGCACAGAAGGCTTCACCCTGAGCAGAGCTGGAAGGCTCTAGGTCCCCAGCCCTGCTGCCTGTGCCAGGAGCTGGCCTTGTTCAACAAGGTCAGAGAGCATCAGTCTGGCAGCATGGGGTCTGTGCAGCCCCCCTCCCTTCTCCCCTTCCCCCAGGAATGCAGCCCAGCCCAGCTCCTGGGCCCCTTCCTGATGCTGAGCAGGCTGCCTTGGAAGTTCCTAAGGAGCCACCAAAGAGAGGAGGCTGGGCTGGGACAGGAGCAGACAGATCGCCTCCCACACACACCTGCACACTGTGGTCAGGGGAGCTACAGCACCCAAAGCCAAGGTGAGCCACCAAAGGAACAGGAGAAGCCAGATATGCCTGTAATCCTAGCATGCTGGGAGGCTGAGGCAAGAGGATCAAAAGTTCAAGCCCAGAGTGGTCAATTTAGGGGATCAGGAGATTTTCTAGTCATCTGTGGTATATTGAGATTCCTTTTCACATAGTCCCCTGGCCCAGGAGGTTTTGGACTCAGGGAGAAGAATGTACCAGAAAATATGCTAAGAGGGACCCATTCCCCTTCTCTTTTTTGCAGAGCTTTTCCCCAATCTCTGGACTGTTCCCTGCTCCTGGTACCTGAGGCTGGGGCAAGAAATTCCTCCAGCAGGACATAAGAGGAGGCTAAGACTGCCATAGCCACAGAGCACGCACAGATGCTGCATGGAGGCATTAAGACTTAAGGCATTAAGCCTGTACAAGGCCAGAAGCAGCTCAGGGATCTGGAAGGAACATTAAGTTTGGGGAACACTGGAAGAGGGACTTACTCTGCTGTCTCTGAGGGAATCAACTCTTGGCCCAGCAAGAAGCCTGCTGTTCTTGTCTGAGAACAATTATGCCCCTAGGGGCTAGGTGCTCCCTAGCAGGAAATGGGGCCCAAAAAATACCCCCTCTCCAGGAATGAGGCAGGCCTGAGACTGGGTACAGAGCAGAATGTGTCTGGCAGCCATTAGGAAGGGAGCTGGGGCTGGGAGGCCTCAGGCTTCAGGGGGTCAGGAGTGACCCCTGCCAAATGTCCAATTCCAAAGCCAAACGTCACAGGCAATCCAGGATTCCAAGCTCACCCCACGTGTGGTTCCCATTAGGGCTGGCTGGGGTCTTCCTGAAGGCCAGGCTGGATTCCTGAGACCCTCCCCCTGCACAGTCCCTCCCTTCTTCAGGCTGTTTGGAATGTCAGACCCAGCCCTACCAGCACCCACGTTGGGATTTCAGGAGACTAACCCTCAAAATAGGGCTCCCCAGCTCCTTGGGACATCTTGTTGATGGTGTTTTGCAGTTTCTTAAAGGGAACCAAAAGGAGTCTTTTGACCCTCCTAGAAGAGCTAATCCCTGAAACCCTCTCCACCATATGTGGGGAATCTTCCCTCCTCTCCAGGTCAGCTGCTTTTATTCAGGCTCAGGCCTCTGACCTTCGGCTGTCCCTCCACACACCCCCTCTGGCCTGCCACACAGATCATTTTTTCCCCTCACAAAGCATCCCTGAGCTTTCCATCCACTCTGCTGACCAGCAGGCCCAATCTGGTCCTTAGTTATGTTCGTGTCATGGTATTTTCTGCTCTCACAATATTTTAAAGCTTCATCAAGTAGTTGTCAATATTTAAAAAGCAGAAGGCAACACATTAAAAAATGTCCTTTTCTGATTTTTCTTGATAATATCCAACAACACTGAGCTTGCATTCCTGGGTGGCAGTAACTGTTCCAGCTGCCTGACAGCTGTGGCTCTCAGAAGGGATCCTCCTGGCTTCCCTGTGCTCCGAAGTGCCTGCCAGTCCCTACTGTTGCCCAAGCAAATGAATAGCTAGCCTGCCTCTCCTCCCACATCTCCTCCTGGGATGGAACCCAGGACCTCACACAGGCTAAGCAAGTGCTCTACCACTGAGCCACATCTGCAGGTCTAAATACCTTTCTTGTCACCAGGCTAACACTGACCTTTTTATCTTAACTTCCTGTCAGTTTCACTGCTTCTGGCCATTTATGTTGGCCCCTTTTGGTGCAGATGTTGGGGAACAATTATAATGTAGGAACACATTTGTAAGATAGAAAACTTATAGATATTTTATGATCAATTAGAAGTCTCTGACCAAGTTTTTGTTCTGCTGTTTCTGCTAAATTTAATTGACTCTGATGGTGTCTACAACCTAGTTGCAAATCTCTGATGAGCACAGAGTCAGAGCAATTGTTAATACCTTAAAGGCATCCTGGGCTAATTCAGGGGCCCTTCTATTACAGTAATGCCTTTAACTATGCGCACTCTAAAGGCCCTCTCCCCTTGTTCTAGGAGTGTCTCTTTTTTTGATACCAGGAAATGAACTCATGACTGCACGCTTGCAAGGCAGGCACTTATGCAGCTGAGCTAAATCCCCAGCCTCTCTCAGAGTGTTTCTATATGGAGTGTTTCTATATTATGATGAACAATTCCTTTGTTTCAAGACTAGCTTGCCTGTCAATATATGACTCCATGTATGTAACCAATTATGTAATGTTTAGTCACTTGCTTTGTACCTCCCACTTCTAAATTCTATATAAACTAAACTCTTCCTAAAGTCAGTGCTGTTGCCTTTGAAGAATTATCCCACAACAGTGCTCTGATGTAAAGATTAAATGTTGCCTCCTTATCTCTTCAGTACAAACAGTCTTCCTTTTGGTTTGGTTTGGCTTGGCTTAAAAATTTTCCCTGGGCGTGGTGGCTCATTCATGCCTGTAATCCCAGCATTCGGGAGGTTGAGGCAGGAGGATCATTGCGAGTTTGAGACCAGCCTAGGCTACAAAGTGAGCTCCAGTCCAGCCTGAACTGCATTTTTGTCTCAAAAAGACAAAAAATAAAAATAAAAATTTTCCGGCAACATAAATGCTTCCATTTGCTATAGCAAGCTCAAATCTAAGTCCCTTGATGCCGTGTGCGTGTCACTTCAGCCTCCCATTATGCACCTCTGCTCCTTACACCAGATGACTTGTATCCTTCAACATTTGCTTCCAGCTCATCAGATTTCCTACTCCTCCCTGAGGGGGACACAGCCCTGCTTTCTCACTCCAGGACTTTGCACTTGCTGTTCCTCCTGCCTGAAATTCCTCTTCTCTTCAGCTCTGGTGAACTTCCCTACCCTGCCCAGATGCCTCTGCAGGAGGTAGGCAGCCCTGTAAGAGGTGAACCTCCAGAGCTGGGAGGAGCCCCTTGTGGCACTCCCAGAGCTCACTGTGCCAAGGACTCGGGCTGCCAGCTGGCGGCTGTCTGTCTGTGCCAAACACAGGTTTATCAGAGCAGAGAAGGAGACACCAGGCTCTGTGACACCGAGTGAGGTGGTGGGGCTGGGCAGGAAGGAGATCTGCACCACTCATTAACTCCATGGAGTGGTTTACTGGGTCAGGGCAGTGAGAGTTTCACTGTTCTAGGAGCATTTCAGTGAGAATTTCAAATTTTTTTTCAGTGAGAATTAAAACATACAAAAAGAAAACAACAACAATAACAGCAAAAAACACCATGGGCTGGTAGTGTGGCTCAGCTCAGAGGTAGAGCACTTTCCCAGCATGTGTGAGACCCTGGGGTCCATCCCCGGCACAGCCAGAAGGGCTGGAGGACAGTGAGAGGAAGGGGGTAGGAGAAAGGGAGCATCAGGGTTCAGGGTGCCGGGCAAAAGTGTTCTGAGAAAACACGAGGCCGGTTGCATCCGCAGACGCGCGCGGCCTTCCCTGCACGGTGGTCGGCCCGACCCTCCCTCGGGCTGGCCTGGTCTCCGGCCTGCTCCCCAGCCACGCCGCCGTCCTCGTGGCTCCGCCTCCGCAGGGCTCCGGGGTCGGTCGCACCCTTCGTGGTCCTCAACAGCGCCCTGCCCGGGCGACCAGGACTGGCGAGTCGCCCACGCGGGTTCGCGCGCAGTCTGTGGAGCCAAATCCTCAGGACACACTCAAGAAGCAGGTGCTGGTGGACAGGCACAGCCCTGCGCGTGCTCAAGGCCCCCCAGTGGTGGCACAGGCAGCTGGCTCCGCCTCCAGACCCTGGGCTGAGGCCTCCTCGCTGCCGGCTCCGGCTTCCAGGTCGCTGCGTCCGCCTGCAGGGACTGCCGAGCGCGCCGGGGTCGTCCCTACTGCCTTCCCTGGGGCGGGGCTGGACGCTGGGATCCTGGGTCGGGTCTCCCCTCCTGACTCCAGCTGGGCCCTACGCCCCCAAGAGAGCCGCATGGGTGAGGTGCGCTCGGCCCGCGTGAGGAAGAGGGCGGCCGCCCCTCGGCCGCGGGGAAGGCGCTGTGGCGGGAGCAGATGGCAGCAATTATGGTCGGTTGCGCTGCGGGCGCGCGGCCAAAGGCCGGAAGATCTGCTGCGCAGGCCCGGGAGTGGGGGTGGGGGGGCGTGGGGAGAGGCGTGGGGTGGGGTGAGGGAACACAGCGCTGGGAGGACCCAGTTTCCAGAGGAGAGGGTATGAGTGCCACTTCAGGGCTATCTCCTTCTCCCAGAACAGGGGCTAGGAGAATCCCTTTGAAACATTCCGCCTCTCTGAGTTGTTTCAGGCCAGTGCCCCGCAAAGCCCTGATCCTGCAGTTCTTTTTCAAAGTTGGGATTTGTTTGCGGGTTGAGCCTTTGGCGCAGGCTGGGGAGAGGCCAGTTGTACGGATGTGTATGTTGTGACTTAAGTAGCACTGTAAGGAGAGGATGCCCGGAACCTGAGATCTGAGGGGGAAGGGATGGGGGGTGCTGCTGACTCCTCGTGGAGGAGGGCAGGGGGACCTCTTTTCACAAAGGCTGGATGAGTCAGCCTGGACTGTCCCTGAGCTAGGGCTGCAGGCCATAGGGAGAGGGAGAGCAAATGGTTAGGGTTGGCCCCTGTGGGTCAGGGGCAGGGTCAAAGAGGGCAAGAGGGAGCCCCTTGCCCAAGAGGAAAGCAACTGGACCAGATTGGCTCCCTGGACCTTTCTCTCTCTTCCTGAACTCCTCTTCCATCCTCACCCTGAACCTCGTCCCCATGTCTGTTAGATCTTGACTGGCCTCTGTGTACACTCCCCCCCCCCCCAGCCCTGCTCACTGCCTTGCACAACTGCAATGGCTCCTCCTGTTTGCTCTGCTGCTCACGGACAATGATCCACATGAGTACCACAGACATTTAAAAACACAGATCAGAAGAAGCCCTGGAGCATGCCTGCTCCCAGCACCACCACCCCCTTCTTCCCCAGGCCCTGTCTGAGCCATCCTCTCCTCCTGTCATCTCCCCTGTGACACTGCTTATACAGGCTGCCTTTTTGTTTCTTGAACTTGACAGGCTTTCCCCCACCTCTGGCCTTGGCCTTGCTGGTCCCTTTGCCTGGATCGCTCTCCCAGGCTTCATGGGACTGTCACTGTGCCACTGCCCTAAGTATAACTCTATAAGCAGTCCCCTCTGCCTGAGCTACACTGCCACAGCACCTTCTGTGTTTCTTCCACGGGATTTACCACATTCTGTAATTCTTTCCCATATTCACATCATTTGTATTTTGCATCACTTACCAGAATGTCAGCTTTCTGAGCCCAGGAGCTGATCTTTCTTGCTTTCTGCTAGCACAGTGCTTGGCACCAATGTTAGTAGTGCTCAGTATTCCAGCATTTGAGGGGGTGAAGTGGTCCCTGGGGAACGAACTGAATGCTGGCCCATTTGGTCACCCCCAAAGGAGTCCCCCTCGTAGCTAGCTGCAAACTTGTATCCACCTGCTCACCCAGGTGCCTTGCACAGGTAGGCAAGCCTGTAGTTTATAAGAACAATAATCTTAGCAGCCTCCATTTATTGAATACTTTGTATGAGCTAGGCATTACTTTAAGTACTTTGCCTGACTTAATTAGTTTAATTTGTACGCCTTGCCTAGGAAATAAGCACTAATACCCTTTGTTTACAAAGCAATACCAAAATGCACTCACAGACCCATACCAGGACACACAGAGTGTGCAGGGTCAGTTAACACAAACATGCATAGTAAGCATTGGCTTCATTAATGAGGACTGTATGACAGAGCTGTCGTTGGGGGAAATCAATATAAGGGTGAGCCTGGGGTGGTTAATAACTCCTGTACAAGGTAGTGCAGAACAGTAATAGAACAAGACTGCAGGCCAGGTGAGCATGGTGAGAGGTAGGCTGGCTTGGTTGAGTGAGTAAGGGCAGTTGGACTGCCATGTCCCAGTCCTCACAGCACCCACAGTGGCACAAAGGAAAGGGCTTGGTGCCAGGGGGGTGATCCTGAGGGACTGAGAAGCCACATGAGCCGACCAGTGAAGAAGGTGTAAATGAGGGCTTGCATATGGAGGAATCAGGGTGTCAGGAGAGGGTTCAGGTTACCTGCAGAATAGCTGGCAATGAAACTATGTCTTTTTTTATTTTTTATTTTTTTGAGATAGGGTCCTGCTCTGTCATTTAGGTTGGTCTTAAACTCGCTATATAGCCCACACTAGCCTCAAACTGATGGCAGATCACCTGCCTCAGCCTCCTGAGGGCTAGGATTACAGGTATAGAGCACCATGCCCAGCTGGAGCTATGCTTTGTTACCTCTTGAACCATAGCCCCCTGCTATGTGGTCCTCCAGGGCAGGAGACCCAGGTGGAACCAATCATTGCTTCCTCTGTGCTTGATTTGGCACAGAATAGAATTCCATAGGTGTTTGTTGAGTGAATGCCTGAGTGAGGGAATGATCTGGGGACAAACAAGAGGAGGAAAAAAATGGAATGAATGCAGCAGGGACTAGAGCCACCATCAATCTCTGAGACTCAGTTTCTTTATCGGTGAAAGATGGTGGCGAGGCTTTACCCCCCTTTCTGGCTCCAGTGGGAGTCAGCTTCCGTGGGGCAGGAACCCAGAGGCCACTCCCTACTGTCTGTGCACGGCTCCCAGAGTGGGTAGGAGGCGCTGAAGTGGCCAGTGTTCCCCTCCCCCACCCCCTATTCCCTAGAATTTATAGATTCTTCATTGTCCTACACAAAGGCCTTCTTGGGAGGGGGCGGGGCAGATAAGGAGACTGGGGAATTAAAAAGTCAGAGGCTGAGTAACAGCCAGCCACACCCGAGGTCCCATAAATCTACCGGGGCCCCTGTGAAGTGGACTGCCACAGCCCCCCACTGACTGCTTCCCAGTGAAGGCCCGGCTTGCTGGGCTCCTGCTGCAGAGCCCAGCTCACCCTGCTCACAGCTCGGAAGGAGAGGGGAGGGGCCTGTGAACGTGGGAGGGGTGGCTCACCTAAGGCAAGCCCAGAAGCCGAAGCTCCGCAAGCCCTTCCTCGTCTTGTTCCCTGGTGGGTGGTCCCCGGTAGTTCTAGTTCACTGCTGTCCATTCTGAGCAGGAAAATGGCTGTCAGTGGGTGCCTGCCGCCTGCTCGGGGAGGGTCCTGAGGGCCAGACTGCAGGAAAATGGCCTCCTCCCCCACTCTCGCCTCTTGGGTAGAATTGACAGATGGTGCCATGTTAACAGATGACTTGGAAAGCAGAATTATTCAGCTGCTTGTCCCTCTGTCTTCCCCACTAAAGGGTGTGGCCCACAAACTGGAAACGACAATGCATTCAAGTTCGAGGGCTGCAGAGGAGAGGGAAGGAGATTCTACAGCAGGGGACCAGGATCAGACACACAAAAGAGCTAATTCCGAATCTCATCTCCACCAGGTACCAGCCAGGAGATCCAGATACATCCATCAGCCTCTTAGCCTTGCTTCCTCACCTATCAAATGGTCCATGAAAAACCCTGAGTTACTCTCCTCTCTGGCTTTATGAAGATAATTCAATGGTTTGTGTTTGTAAATTAGCTTTAAAACCTGTGAAGGGGTAAAAAAATGTGAGAAGTTGCTTATTGTAAACTCTTAAGTGGCAGCCCATTAGTTGTTCATGAAATTACTTCTAAAACTTTTTCTTACAACAAAATACAATAGAGCAGAAAGCATCACAAAGTTTTATAGAACTTCGCTTTTAATTATGTGTGTGTCCAGGTGTCCTGGGTTCCAGTTTAAAGCATATTTACTCTTAATTGTGGTCAGAAAACTGGAAACACTCAAGAGTCAAGGAAATCTTTCAATGATATCTCCAGAAGAGTATGGTAAATGGAAGGAAAGCAACAACATGAAATGTACCCGGCCAGGAGGAAAGAGGGTGACCTGTGGAACTCCAGGCTGGGGAGACATGGCTGAGAGCAGCTCCATGGTTACCATAAGCAGGTTGGTGTCAGAGGTGGAGGGGATTCCTTAATATTTAACTGACTGTCCTCTCAGTGGGCAGCGAGGCTCTCTTTGCTTTGTAAGGTTCCCTGAGTCTGTGAATGATTTGGGGATGACAGTGCACAATGTGTGTACGCACCATTGTTGCACACTGATTGACATGTTTTGAAATTTTGTTACAGTTTTTCTTTCTTCTTCCTCTTCTTTCTTTCATCTTCAAAATAAAATGGATTTAAAAAAAAAAGATTCCCTGAGTCCAAATCTTCAGGATGCTGTTCCTAAACATACATTATGCTATGGATGCTGCTCATTCCACAGGGTCCCCGAGTTGAGTCAGAGAAAATGGGCCAGTGTGAACCCTCTGTGCCACCGTGCCCCACTCCATTCGGCATGCAGAAAGACCTGCTACAGGTATGATGTAGTGGTGCACAGGACCCTCCTACCTGAACTTCACCCATGACCCTTGTCCCCACCCTACCCCAGGGCCATCGTCTGGTGGGGGTGAGCTGGTCAGAGCAGGTCCTAAATCAATCCCAGACTTCCCTGGCTGGCTCTGAGTTATGAGCTGCTGGCTTTGTGATGTAGATCGAGGTTGGGGAGTAGGGGGCATGACCTATGGCAGGTCACATAGAACCCCCAGAAGAGGCCAGAGCCAGGGTCAGAAGCCACCACCTCTATTCTCTTCACCAACCCACTGGTCCCATTCTGTGCCTTGTCCTTAGGCTGGGTTAGGCTGTTTTCCTCACTGATGCCAGCTCCAGCTGTACCTGCCACCAAGCCATGGGCTGGGAATAGAGGGACTTCTGCAGGGAAAAGATCTGATTGCAAAAGAAAGGAAGAGGATGAGGCAATAGTGTATTTGGTTACCTAGGGGTGACTGGTAAGTGCTATGAACCAGATTCAGCCTGAAACCCCAGAATTGAGGGAGGCTGAGGCAAAAGATCACAAGTTCAAACCCAGCCTGGGCAATTTAGCAAGCTCCTGGCTCAAAGATCTGAGGTTGTAGATCTCTGAATTCCATCCCCGGTATAACTAACAAAGCAAAATAAAAAGTTTCCTGTGCTCCTTTTCTATAGATTTGCCACTGTGCTCTTCTCTCAATGCCTCCTTTCTTTCTGATGAGTTTTCAGGTCAAACAGAAGGGTCTGGGCTCAAATTCCAGCTGGAGGAAGAGAGGGCTGGAGATGATAGGGTGAGAATAAGCCTCAACCCAGGTAGCCTAGGGACGAGGGCTTATGAGAGATGAGAGACAGACAGACAGGGACAGAGAGCTGTCAGTGAAAGGAGAGAGGTCAGAAGTTGGAGGACAGGGTAACAAGAAGAGTATCACAGAAGATATTGCAGAACGTGAAGTTGAAGAGAAAGTGGGGTTGTAAGCAAAGGTGAACTCCCAGCAGACCCTAGCAGCTAAGAGATGAAAAGACTCCTAACCTGCAACTCTCCTTTACCTGTGCTGCTTGGTGCCCCCTGCCCGAATGAAAACGGAAGGCCCTCACTGAAATGTACCTATATCAGCCAGCATGTTATCCATGAATTTACACGTTCACCAGCAACCTCCACATCCCTGCCACCACCATCATCTCTGTCAATACAGACAAATACAGGGAGGACGGTGACCCGGCTGGGAACTGAGCAGGGTTTGGGGAGAGCTCCCAGGTCGATCTGAGGAGGGAAGTCTGGACCGGACGCTCTGGAACAGGGCACAGTTGCAGACATGTGGAAAGTTAAAGAAACCTCACAGAGCTTTTGAATACCCAGATACCGTGCCATTTCCACTTTAGGCCAGAAATAGACCCCTGCCACTCCCCCGTGCATTTGCCCTGTCTTGTCCCGCCAAACTCCTGCCTCTGTCTCTGCACCTCAGCGTTAGACTGGTCTGCTGGGCGGGACGCGTTCCAACTCCTGCCCACGGTTGCCACCTACTGGCTACGCCTGGCCTTGCAGAAACAGGACCTCTGCGGAAGCTAATTTATCCACGCTGCCGCAGAAATAGCTTCTCAAGGCGTGAGGAAAGGAGAATTTGAATGTTGAAATGTAAAATCCCCTTTGACTTACCTAGATGTCGCCGAGGCCTTGAAACACAAGTTAAAGTTTCCCTATTGCTCAAAAGTCATTCCTGTATGGTGCTGGGGGCTCCTTAGGCCAAGGACAGACTGACAGGCACCTTAGACCTACTAAAATAACACTATGCTGGATACAGAAGACATAGAGACGACCAAGGTGAGGAAAACAGCAAGGGATACTGATATGAGAACATACATGCTGATACAGGGTTGTAGGTTTCGGTCAATAGTAATTAAATGGACTGGGCTGTAGCTTAGAGCTAGAGCTTGTGAGTGAGGTCCTGGGCTCCATCCACACACACACACACACACACACACACACCACACACACACACACACCACACACACACACCACACACACACACCACACACACACCACACACCCACAC
>PVLA01006479.1:0-97952 GCA_004027455.1 Hydrochoerus hydrochaeris | reverse complement strand
GAAAGATTCAAAGAGTATGAAAGTTTTGTTTTGTCCCAGCAGTATAAAAATTTAAAAAGCGAAATATGAAGATTCTCTTGCACACTCTCTCCTATCATCTTTTAAACTGACCACGTTCTGATATGCATCATTCAGGGGTTCTCAACCTCCTGGACCAGTGGTGACAAACCTGTGGCACGTGTGCCGCACACTGGGCACGCAGAACCTTTGTCAACGTGAAAACCAAGTGTATGAGTTGTTTTTTCTAAACTAAAACCTCAATATTAATTCAATGTTGCTACTTTGCAATAAATAAGTGGGTTTAGGGTTGCTGTTAGTGCATTCACCCTCTAACAGATCATTGTCCTAGAACAATACCTCTCACACTTTGGAATGGGTACCAGGGGTTACTATTTCTAAAAAGTCCCAAAGTCCTTAAGTAGTCCTATTGTGCAGCTGATGGTGAAAACTACTGTTCTTCCCTTTCTATGCATTTACAAAAAAAAATGTAATTTCCCATGTGTATGTATGTGTATACAGCATATGTTTGCTCATGTCATTATGTTTACTTTTTCTCAACCAGTTGACACTATGGTGCAGAGATGGCTTCAGGACAGTCCAAATGGATCTGTCTTATCCTTTTCATGTGTGTGGTGCTAGTGAGCCAACCATGCACTCTAGGCAAGTGCTCTGCCACAGAGCCATGGGCCCAGTCACCCCATCCATCCTTGAAAGAGCTTCTCACTGAGTTGCCCGGAATGGCCTTGAGTTTGTGATTCTTCTGCCTCAGGGACAACAGTAGCTGAGATGCCAGCCAGGTGCCACCATACTCAGCTGCCCTTCTCCTATGGATGAACATTTAAGTGGATTCTAATTTTTTTTTCAGTTATAAACAATGGTACAACAATCTTCTTGTTTGGTACTGGTACACAGTATACACAGGAACAAACTCATGACCTCATGCTTTGCCAGGCAGGTACTTATGCTGCTGAGCTAAACCCCTGGCCCTATACAGTATCATTTTATTCACATATGCAAACATTGCTCAGGCAAAAATCTTTCTTCCTTTCTTTCTGTACTGGAGATTAAAGACAGGCCTTTTTTACTGAGTTACATCTTTAGCCTTTTTTCCTTTTTTTTTTTTTTCTTGTTCTGAGGATTGTACTCACAACCTCGTGCTTGCCAGGCAGGCGCATATGTGGCTGAGCTAAATCCCCAGCCCCTCCTCAGCCCTTTTTAATTTTTTAGAATTTGATACACGGTCTCACTAAGTCACTAAGTTGCCTAGGATGGGCTCGAATTTGTGATCCTCCTGTCTTAGGCTCTCAGAGTGCTGGGATCAGGCATGTATCACCAGATTGGCTACTGGGGAAAGATTTCTAAAAACAATATTTCTGCATCAGTATGTGTACATATGTTATTTTGATAGATTCTGTCAAAATGCTTTCCAAAAATACTTTACTAATTTATAATGCCCCCACAATGAAAGCACTTAATATTACTATGTAATTTTTGCTAAGCTAATGGGCCCAAAATAGTATTTAATTCTTTTTTAATTTGCTTTTTCCTTCTTATTTATGGGGTTAAACATTTTTTCATATATCTATTGGTTACTTCTATTTCTTCCTCCTTTTCTTCTTTTCCTTCTGTTTCTCCTCCTCTATTTCTTCCTCTTCTTCCCCATCTGGTTTGTGCTAGGGATCAAACCCAGGGTCTTGTGTATTTGTTTCTTCTATGTAGTAACTGCCCATGAATTTTTTTGCCCCCTCTTTATTTTTGAGACAGGTTCTTACAATCAGTCCAAGGTGAACTTAAACTTTCTATGTAGTCCAGGCTGGCCTCCAACCTATAATCCTCCTGCCTCAGCCTCCTGAGTGCCAGAATTATAGGTGTGTACCACCATGCCCAGCCCAATTTATATTTTAAAAAATTAATTAAAATTAGAGGAAATTATGTTTCTAATATTTTGATGGTTTGTTTTGTAAACTGATCTTCCTAAATAAAATAAATAAAAATGCTGGTTAAAATATAAATGCAAATGATTTTAAAACGCAGAAGACCTGGCAGGAAAGCAAGAAAATATTAGGAAAGGCAGGAACTCAAATGTAAAAAAACAAGGACTGGTGTTTAGTTTGAGGATGTTTGTTGAGTCAAGAACACTTGAGCTTCAGTTTTTCACAGCCTTTATCTTTGAGGGAACCCAGGTAAGGAGTCTGGCAGGAGATTTCTCAAAAAACTCTCTCTGCATAAGGCACGCCCTTAATGTAGGGTAGAACCTGAAATGTTCTAGCACCTCCAGGGGACCTTAAGGAAGCTGCCTCTGTGTTGAATTGATCTGGAGGTTCTGTCTCTAAGCTGTAACCACTAGTTGATCCTGGAGCTGATTTGCACCCCAAGTTTACATTACCTGGGGTGATTTGGTACTATCCAGGTCAGGCATTTAATTTCAAAGGGTTCAGGACTGGTATTACCTCTAAGCACTTGGCAGAAATAAAAACCACATTTTCTGAAGGAAAACACCTTTGTCTTCAGCCTTAAGAAATTTCTAATATAATTTTCCAGGGAAAATAAATAAAAATCACTGAATACAAAAGGAAAACAGCAAAAACAATGAACAGCAGAAACAGACTTGCAAGATACTCAATCATTTGACCCCAAATGTATAGTAACTGTGTTTCACCTTATTTGAAGAGATACAAATCCAGCAGGAAAATGCCTGCTGGAAGAAATCATAAAACATGGCCAGACACTTTTTTTATTTGATTTATTTTTGGTGCTAGAGATGCAACCCACATGATGAGTACATGCACTATACTAGCTAACTCTGCAGCTCTACTGAGAGGTGTGGACAAAAAAGCCAAAAAAAGAGAAGAAATCAAATAATTGAAATCTATTAATTGCTGTTTACTGTAATTTACTAATAAGAGCCAAAAGGAAATTCTAAAAATGAAAAAATAAAATAATTGAACTTTTTATACTTTATTTCTATATGGTATAAGCAGATAAAGTGATAGTATGCATTTGGAGAATGTTCTTTAAATTCAAAATTGAGAAAACATAATTTGAAAAATAAATATATTAAATTCTTAAAATTTTCATAATTTGTTACTTCTATAATTTGGAATAAATGGATTAATTATTTTATACAAAGTATTCAGCAGTGTAAGATTTTATATCTTGTAATATGCAATACAGAATTTATGTTTTAAAAAATAATTTATATCTTAATCTTTATCTGAAAACAACATTTAGCTTTATTTTGTTTCACAACAGAAAACAGCTCTTTACAGACTTGGATACTTCTGCACATCAATAACTCTTTGCGTGGTGGTTTTCATCTTTAGGATAATTACTCTCAAGATATATGCAGAGTTCTGTTATCCCAAAATAATTATATTAAGTATTCAGAATAATGTCACACTGCAGTTCAATAACATCCATAGATAGATCCCTATTCCTAATTTATACTAATTTAGAAAGGAAAATTGAGAAATTATACTATTTTTCTATTACTGCTGTAACAAATTACCAGAAATTTATTCTCTTAAAACAACACAAATGTATTCTCTTATAGTTTTTGGTGACAGGACTCAGAAGTGTTCTTAGTGGGGTAGAACCAAGGTGCCAAGTAGGCTGTGTTCCTTCTGGAGGCTCCAGGAATGAACCGATTTCCCTGCCTTTCCCACCTTCTGGGGAGCCAAATGCACCCCTTGGCTCATGACCCCATTCTTGCTTCACTCCAACCTCTGTCTCTGTCGTCGTATCTCATACTCTAACCTGTTTTGTTGTCACATTTCCTTTGTCCCTCTGCTTCCATCATTACATCTCTTATAAGGACCCTTGCAATTACATTGGGCCTGCTCAGGTCATCCAGGAAGATCCCTGTCTGAGTTCCTTAATTTAATCATATTGGAAAGTTCCTTTTGCTGTGTAAGATAACACACACAAGGGTTCTGGAGATAAGGGTGTGGCCATCTTTGGGAGCTATCATTCAGCCTACCAGAATAATGCCAGTTCCTTTCCACAAAGTTCGAAATCATAGAAGTATTTTTTAAAGAAACTTTAAAATAATTATTAGACAAATTTAACAGAAGATCAGACACAGTATAAAAGAGAATTAGTAAAACAGAAGACAAGCCAAATGAAACTATCCAGAATGGCAGAGTAAAAAGAGATATTAAAAAACTTGGGCAATAAGCTGAGATGGTCTAACATGTTTAATTAATGTTTTAATTGTGAAAGAAGAGTGGGACAGAGGCAATAGAGAGAAATTTTCAGAATTGACAAAGGATTATTTCAATATCTCAAAACAGGATAAATAAAAATTCAAAGAACAATTCTAAGAAAGCTGTTTCTAGATATTAGAATAAAATTTTAGAACATCAAAAAACTGTTTTTCAGCCTGTATAAAAATCAATTTAAAATGGCTCAAAGACCTGAATATACTACATGGGGATGGTGGCACATGCCTGTAATCCCAACATGCAGGAGGCTGAGGCAGGAGGATTTCCATGAGTTGGAGGCTAGCCTAGGTTACATAGTAAGGTCAAAGTTAGCCTGGACTACCTCACAAAACCTTGTCTTGAAAGAAAAGTGGAGAGTTGGGGATATAGCTCAGCAGCATAGGCACCTGCCTGGCAAGCACAGGTCATGGGTTCAACTCCCAGAATCCCCCAAAACTTTTTTTTAAAAGGCCTGACTATAGAACCCTAGGTTTTGAAATTGCTAAAAGAACATGTAAGGGAAACACCTGAAGCTATCACAGGCACAGGCAAAGGCTTCCTGAAAAAGATTCCACCAGTACAAGAACTACTGTCAAGAATCAATATCTGAGACTGCATCAAATTAGAAAGTTTCTGCACAGCAAGGGACAAACAGAATGGAGAGACAGCCTACGAACAGGAGAGAATCTTCCCACTCGTGCTTCTGACAGTGGATCAATATTTAGAACATAAAAAGAGGTTAAAAAAAACACCCAAAAAACAAATCAAATGGCCCAATCAATAAAGGGGCAAATGAATTGAAAATTTCTCAAAGAAGTATAAATGCAGTAAGTATATGTATGGAAAAATCTTTGGTCATTAAGGAATATGAATCAATACTACATTGACATTGCATCTCACCCCAGTCAGAATGGCTATCATCAAGAACACAATGAATAATAAGTGCTGGTGAAAATGTGGAGAAAAGGAAACTCTTCTATACTATTGACAAGAATGTAAATGAGTACAGACACTATGGAGATCAGTATGGAGGTTCCTCAAAAAAAAAAAAGTAAAAATAAATTTACCATTTTATTCAGCTGTACCACTCCTTGAAATATACCCAAAGCAATTAAAGTCAACATATAATACAGTTACTTGTATACCTATATTTATTGTGACACAATTTACAATAGCCAAGATATGGAACTAGCCTAAGTACCTATCACCAGATAAATGGTTACAGATTATATGTTAGGTAATACATCATGGAGTATTACTCAGCCCTGAATAAGAATGATGTTCTGTCATTTGTAGGAAAATGGGTGGATCTGGAGAGCACGATATTGAACAAAATAAGTCAGATCCAGAAAGACAAATATCTCATATTTCCCCTAATATGTGGACTCTAGAAAAGATGACAAGAAAGTAAAAGGAAGATTATTATTAGACAAAAGAAAGGGAATGAGAAAGAGAGGAAGGAGAGTGTAAGGGCAGTTCATGGGGGATAAATATGATCCAAATATGCCCAAAAATGTATCCATACTTTAGGAAAAGAAAAATAGTATGAGGGGTTTTTTTTTCTCAATAGATGGTGTTATTCTATAGGGTTGGGGGTGCTTAGAGATGTCACGTTTCACAGAAAACCCACTATACTGCCGGGCCTTAGAGAAGAAATTGAAAATGCGTGTGCAGCAATCTCAGGCACCAAATTTACCCAGGCGGCTGCTCACCACACTAATAAATGTCTGGAGGCTGACGGCCACCACCCTGAGCACCTTTCGTAATTGCAGAGGCCAAAAGTAACCTGTTTAATCCCATGACGTCTCAATAATTTTAATATTCAAATATTTCTACAAGTTTTTCTTGTCCTGACATGTGTAGCCCTTTTTTGGAGGACTCTGTGTCCTACACTGCTGGACATGGTACCTACACCTATAATTCTAGCACTCTGAGAAGCTGAGGCAACAGGAACACAAGTACAAGACCAGCACCTTAGCAAGACCTTGTCGGCATATATAAATAAATAGGCTGGGGCTGAGGTTTAGCTCAGCCACATAAGTGCCTGCTTTGCAAGCACGCGGTAGTGAGTTCAATCCTGGTACGGATTAAAAAAAAAATATAGGCTGGGGATGTGGGGATGAAGCTCAGTGAAAAGAGCGCTCCTTTCTCTCTCTCTCTCTCTCTCTCTCTCTCTCTCTCTCTCTCTCTCTCTCACACACACACACACACACACACACTAAGGAAAAATATTACACATGAAATCCCCTGAACGTGAAGCTGGGGGGAGGTGGGCCAAAGGGGTGAAAGGGGGCAGAATGACCAAAGCACGTTATGTACATGTACAAATCTGCCAGAGTAAAACCCACTAATCTGTACAGCCAGTACGCACTAGTAAGATGTGAAACAACAATAAGAAAAATTTTTAGAAATAAGGATTATTATTTAAGGAAATGATAATCCTAGAGGACACTGAGCTAAGGCCAGAACAGGCAGGTAGTTCCCGGGACGGGTAAGGAGAGCACCGGGAGAGATGTTTATCTTGTTTACAGTCCACCAAGTCCAATGTGGAACGCCTCTATCGCTTTGTGGTTCAGCGCTGCTCATTGACAAAACTTAGAAGGCTGAACGAGGAGGGGTGCTGGCCAGGATGAAAGGAATCACGAGTGTCGTTGGTGGCCTTACTGCAGAACGGAGAGCAAGCCGAGCACACCAGCAAGAAGTGTGGCCATAAGCCTGCGACTCAGTGACCTCGGCCACGCCCCTGCGTGAATCCCAAGCTGGGTAAGGCCAGGGATGTTGTCTGGAGCCGCGTTTGTAGTGGCAGGAAGTTGGAGGCCACCTAGTCATTCATCCCTGGAGGAAGAATGGTTCAAGAAGAAGGCAGAAAGAAGTTTAAAAGTGCACCCCTCTCTTCTGTAAAGAAAGTGGTTTTCCCAGGAATCCCACTCAGGGGACTCCTGTTAGCATTTCACTGGACAAAATCGCACTGCTGCATAATCACACCTTAATAAAAAGTGATAAGAAAGAACGGAGACGGTGGACGGGTGTCTGACAGAATCCAGGATTCCTTGCACGCACTGACACGATGGATATAGTGGCCTGTGGCTATGAGGGAAAGTAAGAGGACCCCAGGGAAGAGGGCCCTGACGTCAAGTTGCCTAACTAACACCAACGGGTTATTTTTATCCCAGAACTTTTTATCCTGGGTAAAAAATAAGCCCTTATTTCTCAGCTATACGCATCAGTTAGAGTTCAATTGCAAACAGTAAAACTAAATCTGGTTAGTTTACACACAAAGGGTTGGAAATGTGGGCTCTAGGTCAGGAACAACACCAAGATTTAAGTGTCACATGAGCCTCTGCCTGTGACTGAAAAAACAAGTCACCACTGCGGAAGCTGATGAATCAGGAAGCTGTTCCAGAGCTCGCCTGCTGCTGTCATGATCTGTGACAGCAAAACGGATGTCCCATGCTTTGTTCCAAATTTTTGTCTTGCGCAAAGGCAGGACTCAAGCCACAGATTCTTAGCTCAAGGAAACTTAGGAAATGCTGTTTAGTTTTCCAGCTTCTGCAGTTTAGAAGAAACACTAAAAGCCCCACTGGACTGATGTTGAGCTGTGGGTCTATTACGGACACCGCACTACCGCAACCAGACGCGCTCCTCAAGGCTACGCGTGAAGCCGCAGGATAGATCCTCAACACACAGTACTGAAGGCAAAAAACCCCAACAGAAGAGCTCTGTAGCACAATTGATAGCAGGTTAGTTTAAAGCACAAACACTGGCTGAGTGTTGTTGGCACATGCCTGTAATCCCAGCACTCTGGAGGTGGAGGCAGGAAGATTGCCGTGAGATTGAGGCCAGCCCGGGTTACACAGTGAGACCGTGTCTCACACCGCCGTAAAACTAAAACAAAGCAAAAGGAAACAAAGAAAGAAAGAAAGAAAAAGAAAACACACACAAATCAACACTGCCTTTTTTGATGGTATATTTTTAAGGTTATATAAATAACTGGTAAAGTGAGGAAGAGAAAGGGGTATGGGGATCAAGGATAAAAGGGAAAGAAAATAAAGTAAAATAAAATAAGACAGTAAACCAGGCATGGTGCCTCACACCTGTAATTACAGCGCTCAGGAGGCTGACACGGGATTGCAAATCTGAAGCCAGCCTAGTTACCACAGCAAGTCCAAGGCCAGCTGGACTACAAAGTGAGCTATTATCTCAAAACACAAGCCAAACCAAATCAAATCAAGGCAAGAGCAACACCAAAACCCAAGAGAAGAGTCCCATGTAAAATTAATTCAAATGGAGCACCACAACTGGCTCAGTTTTCTATACCTTAGGTCCACTTCATTAAATTTAACGTTAATCTTAACCTATTATGAATGGTTTAATTTAAGTATTTCATATTTAATTACCACACCAGAATTAATCCATTAAAATGAATAAATCATAATTTTTTTTTTAACTTTTTGAGACAAGGTTTCACTATATAACTCAGGTTGGCCTCAAATTCATGGGGATCCTCTTGCCTCAGCCTCCCAAGTGCTGGGATTACAGGTGAGTGCCACCACACCCCACATTTCTAGACATTTTTTTTTCTTTTTTCTAGAGACTTTTAAATTGACAATTTGCTCTTTGATTTCCTAGGACCTGAAGAACAGAGCCCTGTCCCACAGTTGTCCTGTGAATCCCAACTCCAATATAATGAGATTCCTTCACTCACACCCTCTCTGCCTCTGTCCCCTCCTCAACCCCTGCTTCATCCAAAGAAAGGCAGCTTCAGGTTCTCACAGGCAGATGGGAGAAGGCTGCTTCCCCTGCAAAGCAGCAAAAAAGGCTGAAGGAGATCAAAGGAGGGCAAGGCCAGTGTTACTCTCAGCGCTGCCAGCTGGGAGGAGCTATCAGGCGCCCGTCTGGCAGGATCTTGGAAGCTTCTTGATCAACTCCAGACCCACAGCACCCTCCTCTCCTAGTCCCCAATCCCTTCCTAACCCGCTTGACCCAGCTCAGCCTTGGGGAGTTTGCGGCAGCTCTTTCCAGGAAAGTCCAGCCATCTGTTTCCCGCGTTGCTTCTGGAGAGGGACAGTCCTTCCGGCCACTCCAGAGACCACTGAGTGTGCTCCAGGCAGCTGGGGGGTTGCTCTGGGCCTGGTGATGACCACCTCTTGGAGATCTTCACCTAACCCCAGGTGAGGACCCTGCTATGAACCTCACTGGAGCCCTGAAGAGCAGGACCTTCTGCCCTCTCTGGACGCCCTGTCTTCTACCTAGTAAGGCACTTGCCAGGAGAAAGGCTTTTCCTCAGCAAGGCTTACAGCTGCGGGGACCCCACTCAGGATCCAGGGAGACACCCTCCTCTCCATTCTGTCCTAGCTGCCAGCCACATGAGGAAGGATTCGCTTTCTGGCCCCACCCTGGAAGAGGAGGAGCTGCGCTCAAGAAGAGGAGAAGGAAGAAGGCTGGGCATGTCTGAGGCACTGTCCGGCCATGGTCAGGAGACGCCTGACCCAGGCTGCAGGCCGGGGGCCCTGTACTTGGCCTGTGCCCACAATGACCCTGCCCAGCTCCAAGCCGTGCTGGATGCTGGAGTATCCCCAGAGGAGGCCACCCAAGTGGACAGCAATGGGAGGGTGAGGCACCCGGGGGATCCCAGGCAGCAGGGCAGCTCTTTCTCCCCACTTTACTGTCACAGCCTGACTCCTTAGAGTGTTAGCATCAGTCAGCATTGCTGGATCCTTAGAAGGAAGGAGTGGGTGAGGGTGGTGTTCACAGTGCTGGGACATGTCCTGGGACAGGTGTGAGCTTAGAGGCCCAGGGTCCTTAGGGAGATCCTGAGGGAAGGTAGGGACTGAGTTGCCCCACCCCCAGACAGGCCTCATGGTTGCGTGCTACCGAGGCTTCGAGAGTGTCGTGGCCCTGCTTAGCCACTGTCCTTTCCTGGATGTGAACCAGCAGGACAAAGACGGGGACACGGCCCTTATGCTGGCTGTCCAAGCAGGTGAGAGGTTGCCAAACCCCACCCTCCATCAACCATTAGAGCCACAGCCCTGACTGCCCACGTTTCCTCCATGCCAGGCTCTGCAGTGTCAGGCACAGGGTGGGCTTGGAGTCCCATCATCTGCTTTCCTGGGGAGCCAAACTCTGCCCTCCCTGCCATGCAGGCCACATACCTCTGGTGAGTCTCCTGCTCAACTACTTCTCAGGCCTGGATCTGGAGCGCCGGGACCAGCGGGGCCTCACAGCCCTGATGAAGGCTGCCATACGGGACCGCTCTGAATGTGTGGCCACCCTCCTCATGGCAGGTGCGTGGGGCATGGGTTGGGTGTGTGGCCTCCAGTCTCTTCCCCAAGCCTCCCCACTACGCCTAAGTCAGTCATCATTTATTGTAGAGAGGGGAGAGGTGGACATGAGGATCAGTCTAGGTTGGCTTCCTGGAGAAGGGGGCATAGTTCAGGCTTCTCACTATCAACAAGGTCCGGCTAGTGATAGCTCTGTCTTTGAAGGGCCCAGAAAAGAAAGTCTGGAAAAGTAACTCACACCAGCTGTAAAACTGAAGACAAAGAAAGGCTGGTATTTGGAACAAGACCCTTGGGTTCTAGTCTTGGCCTTGCCACTGGCTGAGGGAGGCTGGACACATGGATTTCCTCTTGGTCTCACCAGCATGGTGAGGGTGTTGGCCTTTTCTGAGGTGACCTGCAGCTCTGACCTCTAGCGGGGCCTCCAGGAGTTATTTGGAGAGGGGACACTGTGGAATTGTGGACCCTCGTTATTCCCCAGGGTAGGCTGCCCTTTGGGGGATCTCAACCTCCATCTTACCCTTCCCCACCCAAATGGGTTTGGGGTGAGAAGGGAAGGAGTCCACACCTCTTCTTTGTCTCAGAGTGACTGTGCCCCTGCCATAGATGATGAAAAGGTAAACCAGCCGACTTTTCTCTTGCACTTGGCCAGTGGCCACAGGTCTTCACTCCTCTATCAGCTCCTGGGTTCAGGAGACCCCTACTCTTCTCACAAGACCCACAAGAGACTCTTGCAGCCTCTCCCTGGCTAGATGTCAACTCTTCCTCTGTCAACAGGAGGTTGCAGTACAGGCCTCTCATGCTGGGACTCTCATTTGGAAGCCAACCTGAGCCAGCCCCCCTGCTACAGACTATCCACCCCTTCCCAAATCCTGCCCCTCATCACTCTGTGCCCCCTCCAGGTGCTGACCTGACCTCTGTGGATCCTGTCCGAGGCAAGACAGCCCTGGAGTGGGCCCTGCTGACCGACAGTTTTGCCGTGGTGCAGAGGATCCGGCAGTTGCTGCAGCGGCCCTGTGCAGAACAGCTCAGCCAGCATTTCCAGCTGGAGTGGCCAGCCTTGCCTGGGCTTGTGGCCCAGGCCCAGGCTCAGGCTCCCCCATCCTTCCTAGAAAGGTTGCAGGCCACCCTTAATCTGTCCTTTGCCCAGTGTCCTCAGGAAGGGGGCGTCCTGGACCACTTTGTGACCGTCACTACCAGCCTGGCTAGTCCCTTCCTTGCCACTGCCTGCCATAGTCTGTGCCCTGACCATCCTCCCACACTGGGCACCCGAAGCAAGTCTGTGCCAGAGCTGCTAGGTACTGCCCCACCTCCTCCCCTGTCTCCACAGCCCCCCCAAGTGGTCTCTAGTGGCTCCCAAATCTTTGTCCCCTACAGCCCTCAGGGCATGTTCTCTCAGTGGCTACAGCCCAGAGACAGCACCAGCAGCCCAGTACCCAAGATTCTCCTCTCCAAGGTGCCCTGGTCCCCCAGACAGTACAAGCTGATGCTGCCCAGGCGTGAAAGGCGTGAAAGCCTCACCCTTCCTCTCTGGCAATACCAGGAGCTCAGGATGGAGAGGAAGAGACAAGAAGAAGAGGCCAAGACGGTGCAGAATTAGAGGAAGATGAGGTAGGACAGGCTGGGGACAGGTAACCGAGTCCTTTCCTAGGCTCCTTTCCCATCTAGAGCCTCTTTTAAAGCCTTTCCACCCACCTCTGCCTAAGTGAACCTGCTTCCAACTTGTGTACGCGGTTATTCAACAGTGGAAGAGTAGAGCCAACCAAGTGTCTGTCATGAGAGCATTGGCTAAACTGTTTATGGGGTAATCAATGTATACCCATACACTGTGTTCTATACAGTGCACTGTAAAGCAAGAATAAAAGCTGGGCACAGTGGTACAAGCCCGTAATCCTAGCTACTCACGAGGCTGGGGTAGGAAGGTCACAAGTTTGAGCCTTGCCTGGGCAGCTTAACAAGACATTGTCTCAAAATATCAAAAGATTGGGGGGTGAGCTTGGTGGCCAAGTGACCCAGGGTTCTATCTCCAATATTGTAAGAATAAGGAAGATCTTTATGTTCTGTTATGAAACTATCTTCAAAATGCAAAGAAAATAACTGAGTGTGGAAAATAATAAACAACATGATACTATTTACCAAAATAAAATTTTCACAAAAATAAACATGACCAATAAAAAATACATAGTGAGTATCAAGATTTATTGAACTACTTTATGAGTGAGCTGGAATAAGATTGCAAAGTTATAGAAAACAGTGAATTCCTACTTAGCAATAAAACTGTAACATTTATTTTTTCTGCTAAACAAAAATAGCTTAGTGTGGCAGGCTGAATGAGTTTGAGTTTTGCCTCTTCTACAGGTTAACTTCTTCATAGATTTTGAGCTGAATCAGTAGTATGTTAGCCAGTTGTGATGGTACATTCCTGTGGTTCCAGCTATTCAGGAGGCTGAGGTAGGAGAATCTCTTGAGTCCACAAGTTGGAGACCAGCCTGGGCAACATATGAAGAATCCATATCAATAACAACACGTGCTGAGGATCTAGCTCTGCAGTGTAAGCACCTGCCCAGCAAGCACAAGGTTGTGAGTTCAATCCCCAGTGCCAAAAAAAAAAAAGAAATTAACAAAAAAAGTAAACAGTATTGTTGTAGTCAAAGGTTGCCAGGAAAACTATTACATATAGGACACGTAATTTATAGTAGTATTTTATGTTAGTCAACCATAGTCAAATACAAGAAGTGCAGGAAATATGTCTATACACTAAAGACCTAGAGAGCCTGGATCCCATGGCAATATCCTGCATGAGTTCAGCTGAAGACCTAGAGCCCACGACAATGCCACCTACGAGTCCAGTTGGAGGCCTAGAGCCCACGATGACTCACGCAAGTCTGTTTCATGGATCTGCACTGGGAAGGCCCAAATGTCAGCGGTGGAAGCTAGAAAGTCTATGCCCGCAGGGTGAAGGAAACAGTGAATTCTGCACTGGAGGCAAGAAGCGATGCTCAAAATAAGGACCAGGCTTCCCTGAAAAGTTTCACAGTCATCCTCAGCGACAAAGAGGTCCCAAGCTTCTCCAGTGAAGAGAACAGTCAAGTTCTTATCAGGAAGCCAGCATGACAAACTTCTCCTGAAGATTAAACAGCACACATCTTCCCCTGCAGAGCCAGGAAGCAATGCTCAGAGTAAGGACCAGAGCTCCCCGAAAGTGAACCACAACCATTCTCAGCGACAAGGTCCTGAGCTCCTCCAATGAGAACAACTGAGTTCCTATCAGGGGAGCCAGCATGACAAGCTCTTCTAGGAGAACCAACAGCTCTAAAAGAACCAACAGCTCCAAACAGCAACAGTTAGGAGAACCCACAGTGCTGCTCTTCCTCTCCGGGTCTCCTTTTTTATGCTAGCAACTTTCCTCAGGTGGGCCATGCACACTCAGTACCATGCTGATTCAGTTCAGCTGGTGTTTAAATTGACCACCAGTTTTTAATCCACCACAAGTATGCTAAACAAAATTACTCTCCCTGAGGTGACCTGTAGGTGGGGTCATTAGCTACTCATTCAAAATATCTTTAAAGGGACATTTAATAAATTGCGGGGGGGGGTATTTACACATTTTGGATGTTTAAAAAACACATTTGTTGCAGAAATATATTTGCTTGTATATTCATAATAATGATAGCAGCCACTTTAATAAGGTGCTCACTGTATATCTTAATACATGGCACCCTCCCCATAACTTTTTTTTTTGTACTGAGAATGAAAGTCACAGCCTTATACTTGCCAGACAGGCACTAAGCTATATCCCCAGCCCATCTCCCAATAACCTTAAGGTTTCAAGCTTTGAGGACATGAGACCAAGTGCAGTTGCAATGAATGAGCCAATATTTTTATTTATTTATTTGTTTTGGTACCGGGGATCGAACTCATGATCGTGCACTTGCCAAGCAGTTGCTTATGCCACTGAGCTAAATCCCCAGCCCCTAATGAGCCAATATTAATATACTACTGTTGTTACTGTTATCCAAATGCCATACTTTATTCACACTTTCTTAGTTTCTGCCTAATGTGATTTGTCTATCCCAAGCTCTCGTCCAAGATATACATGACATTTAATCACTTCTCCTTAGGCTTCTCTTAACAATGACAAATTCTCAAACTTTCTTTGTTGTTGATGATCTTCACAACTTTGAGTAGTTCTGATCAGGTGTTTTGGGACTGTCCCTTCACTGGGACTTGTGTCATGATTAGATTAGGGCAGTAGTGGTGAGCCTATGGCATACATGTCATTTTTCTTTTAAGACAAAAGATGTTAATGTATGAGTTATTTTTTCTAAACTAAAATCTCAGTATTCAGTATTGGTACTTTGCAATAAATAAGTGGGTTTTGGGCTGCAGTTGGGACACTTATCTCTAAAAGGTTTGCCATCATTGGACTAGGGTTTTTGGAAAAAAGGGCACAGACAGAGGTCAGGTTAGCATCACACTGTACTAAGAACGCATCCTATGAGCAAGACCCATCACGGTTAACGCTAGTCTCCTGGCCAGGGTACTGCTCGCCTTCTCTTGTAGACTCACTTTGCCCCTTCCTATCTGTTACTCTTTGGAGGGAGTCACTATAGGAAGCCCCCACTCAAGAGTCATGACCTATTTCCTTGAGGGTAGAGTATCAACGTAATTACTTAGAATTCTGCATTTTAACTTTTTAATCAGGTAGTCTCAATCTTGCAAAATTATAAAATATATTTCTCTTTGAATAGACTGGGGGGGGGGAGAGAGAGAGAGAGAGGTATTAGAGTATGATTTTCCCCAAAGGGCTCTGAAGGCTCCTATGATGTATTAGAACAGACTTAAAGTTAACCTTGCTGTTTCCCACCTGTATGATTTTGAATGAGGCAGCTGAGTTTCACTTGCCTCAGCTTTCACATCTGTAGGATGGGGAAAAACAGAACTATTAGAAGGATCTGTAAGATTACATGAGGAAAAGAGTTCTGCAAACTACAAAGTGCTATCAAGAGAGGCCCTGGGAACTGAGTTTGATTGACCTGCTTCAGGGACTACGGAAAGGAATAGGACCCTTCCCTCCTCACCCACTGCTGAAATCACAGCACATGAAAACAACCTCGGCACTGGCATCCCAGATAGGGCAGAAACTGTCGCTAAGGTCTTTGAACTGCATGGTGGTAAAATGCTTTGGCCTTGGACTTGGCCTGTGATCTTGGGCAAGTTATTTAATCTGTCTGAACCTCACAGCTCTCAGGGGTAGAGTGAAGGTAAGAATAACATGCTCACTGTTCACACAAAGGTGTGGTAAGAAGTGAATGAGCTAAGGCAGCACTCAGCACCATACTTGCCCTTATTAATATCACTTTTTTTTTGAGACAGGGTCTTGCTTTATAGTTCAGGCTGTCCTTAAATTCATAGCCCAGGCTGACCTCCAACTCACAGCAACCCTCTTGCCTCAGCTTCCCAAGTGCTGGGATTGCAGACATGTGCCATCACGCCCAGCATCACTTTCTTCCAGCATCACTTTCTTATTTAATCTTCATACCCTTCCAACTGTAGAATGGAAGAAACCAAGGATATGGGACTGGGAGTTTAGCTCAGCAGTGTAAGTGCCTGTCTGGCAAGCACAAGGTTGTGAGTTCAATCCCTGGTACAAAAAAAAAAAAAGAAAAAGAAAAAGAAAGAAAGAAAGAAAGAAAGAAAGAAAGAAAGAAAAGAAAGAAAAAAGAAAGAAAGAAAGAAAGAAAGAAAGAAAGAAAGAAAGAAAGAAAGAAAAGAAAAGAAACCGAGGATATGAAGGTTAAGTGGCTGGCCCAGTGACATCATTTGCAAAGCGGTAATATGGGGCTTAGAGCTCGTCTGTGAGACACTGAAGCCCAGGTTGGTTCTACTGCAGCATGTGGCCTCGGTCTACAGCTCAGCTTCATCTGATTCTTTGAGCCTAGCCCTCCTGCCTTTCACCTGCTCAGGGATGACCCCAGTATCTTTAGGGCCCCTGTGTCCTGCATGGCTGGATCTGAGGTAGGAAGCTGAAGGCACAACATTTTCCAGCAGAGGGAGCCTCCCACTCCTAACCCTGGCCATGTCCAGGTCAGCTGGAGTCCCAGGCCTTCACTGAACAGCAAGAGACACCTCCAGTGCACACACTCAGGCCTGGTAGGTGAGCTGAGCAGTCTGTGGTTCTAGGATACCACTGTGGCAACCCTTCAAATGAAAAGACATGGCCCAGAAACCTCCTTGGACCAGTCTCTGTCCCTCAGCCCAGGCACGCTCTGGTCCGCCACTGTCACTGCAGCACGGCTGGCTGGGTAAGCTCATACCTGGGGAGCAAGCATCCCCCTCCCACATGGCACATGAGATCCCACAGGTGGGACCACAGAATTGCTGTGCTAACATACACTGGGATGTCAGCCAGGTTGGTAGGGACCCCTGGACAGCGACCATCTCTGTATCCCTAGTGCCCAGCCCATACAGGGCTTTAAAAATGTATACGGAATTGAATGCATTCCACTAAAGCCAGGAATGCATAGAGGGGCCTCTGATCTGCCTCCTCCTCTCAGGAGCTGCCCTGGTCCTAGGAGTGGGAGTGTTCCCGGTAGCATCAGGGCATGTCCAGGAAATCCCTGTTGGGTCGCAGAAAGCAAAGGAGTAGGTATGTGGAGAGAAGACAAAAGAATAGGTGGGGACTTGTTGGCCTGTGTCCTCTTTGCCCCATATCAGGGAACCAGGGCTGGCTTCCCTTCTCTCTGACAGTCATACTTTCCAAATGGTTCAGGACACCCAATCATCTCCCATGCACCAAACACCAGGCTGGCTACACCCATGCCCCATTCCTTTTCCTCCATCCCTCCAGTCTCTTCCTTGGCCTGACCACTTAGGACCTTTCACCTGCCATATCTCCTCGACACTAGGGAACCTATCCACCCAAGGCTCTCGCATTGGTCCGGATCTGCTCACCTGTCTCCTTGCCTTCAGGGAGATCACAGGCTTCCACTGTTAAAGAAGACACCTAGGTGTAAAGAGGGGACTTGAGTCTGGTGAGGTTTGGCCCTCCCTCACCAGACTCTGACCCTGCTCACTTCTTTGTCTTTGCCAGACAGACAAACTCTGAAACCCCAACTATAGTTACACAAGCAAATGCCACACACAGACAAGCATCAGCCAGGACCCATGGGACCCCCGAGGCCTCACAGCCACAGGACACACAAGTCCAGTGGCCTACAGATTCCCAGTCATACACAGAGGGGCTACACACACCAGCACATGGGAACACATTTAGTCACACAGATACACAAACACATAGATACACTAACCCAAGAATAAAAAATACAGACTCCTCTATTGCTTGGGTTCCAGGCCCATCCTCTCCTCCCATCCTCCCTGCCCCCAACACTGTGTGCTCAGCCGCACACATTGCTAGTGTAACTGTTCCAGTCTGTCTGACCCTCGGGAGCAGGAGTTGAGGGTGCTGAAGGGACCCACGCCTTGTCCTTAAATCCTATCTTGTAGCTTTCTTGGCCATGGAGAGCTATGGTCACTCTGAGGGAAGGAGAGAGCCAAGCAGGTCTAACGGGAACTCCTCCATGCCTCCTCCATCTAAAACAGACTTGTACCCTCTTGGATCCTCCTTCCCTACATCTGTGCAAGTGCCCTGCTTTGGGAGCACAAGGGGCAGAGGTCTGTGGATTTGGGGACCCTGGAGATAAAAGCTTGCCAGAGGCCCTCAGTCCCAAGCCCTCTGGTCCTGGGAAGGGCAGAGCCTAGGCTCAGATGCAGGAGGGGCGGGAAAGGGGCAGGGTTTATGGCATTTCCCCTCCAGCTGGAAACAAAGGCAGATTCCTGTGTGCAGCATGATCAACCCGGTCCCACCCACTTGAGTGGCTGGAGCCGAAGGAAATCCCGCTGGCCTCTGGCCTTGCCCAGTGCCTTCTTTCAAGCAGTCTCTCTCCCAGCAGGAGCCATTACCTACCCTCAAATCCTGGAGATTATTACCTACCCACTGGGGGCCACTACCTACCCTCAAATCCTCTCACTGCCCAAACCCCTTTCTCATGGAGGTGAACACCTTGACTCCTCAGACTCTGGGCAGCAAAGCACCTCGAAGGATCACCTTCCCCCATCTCCTACCAGTCACCCCTGTCTTTCCTTACCCAGGCTAGGCTTCTTATTAGAGTGGGAAGAGTCCAGATGCTTCTAGGAAGACCTGTGCCATCCAAAATGCTCACCGTGGCTCTCGAGGCTTCCACAGTGGCCAGTTTACCTGAATAACCCCCAGACCCAGGTCACTCACTGCAGTGAATCGACACAGATTCCTTTCCAGCTTCAGCACTGCAGCTCCAGGGAAGGGGGTGGGTGCCACAGTCCTTATTTAGAGAAGCACCAGGAGAGCTGGTTTAGACTAAAGATTTGGCCTTATTATTTAAATTTATAAAGTAATAATCAGATAACAATAATTAGAGGGAGCGCATCGAAGTGACCTAAGACTCGAAGCTTTTGCACAATGCCTGAAGTTTTAAGATGTAGGCATCCATGCACACGTGATTGAGAATTACTGAAGCAAATGTCATAAAAACAAATACGTAGCTGAAACTTTTACAGCAGCAATGTCTCCAGCAAGGGCGTCTAAGGATGGGTACAGTTGTTTCTCCTTATACACTTTCTTGTAGATTTTTCTTTACTTTATTTTATCGATTTATTTTTTTGGTACCAGGGATCAAACTTATGCCCTCGCACCTGCCAGGCAGGCACTGTGCTGCTGAGCTGTGTCTCCAGCTCTTGTGGATTATATTTCCTTATTTTACACTAGGTTTGTCTGGGATTTAACTTTTCCGAGATGGCCGCCTCGTACATGAGAACCCCCTCCAGTGACTAAATATTCATTTGTGTAATAGCCCCTCATGCAGCTACTAGAGGAGGTGACCTTTCTTACTTGTCTTCGAGCAGATCAAACAGGAGCCACACTGCCCCTCACATGCCCACTACTTCGGGTCCCCTGACTCCCGGTGCAGTGCTCTTTCACCTGTTCCACAGCTCTGCCTTCTCTGGCTCAGCAAATCAGGTACCTGGTGTTGGTTTCACAGCTGGTAGAGGACTTGCTCATATACTTTGCCATTAGTTTGAGAATGTGGTAGAGAAAGAGTTATTGACCCCTTTCCACAGGTATGGAAGCTGAGGCTGGCACGCAGGTGTTCTTACTCCCAGCATGTGCTCTTCCCGCTGACTCTCCTGTCCCTCGGCAGCCAGGCCAGTTTGGTGGAGCCAGCTCAGGGCTCCAAGGAGCATATGGAAAGGGCACTCCAGAGCCTGTTGCATTGGCAAGAAGAGATGATGCTGGGACAGCTTTCCATGACAGGGCTTCATGCCCACCACCTCCTGTGGCATCTCATGGCACCTTCTAAACTCCAGTTTTCCCTGCCCTGATATGCCATTCTACCCTCAACAGGTCCATCCTGAGATGAGTCATCCTGAGAGCTGAGTAGTGGGCAGGGAGTAGACAAACCCATCTAGACATGATCTGGAAGAGCTCAGAGAAGGAGGAATATTGCTTAGCTGCTCAGTCTGGGATCTGGCTGATGACTGCCTGCCATTTGCTGAGGAGCTGACCAGAGCTCTGGCTTCCCCACCTTCCCCAAACTTGGTACCAGTGAAGCTGCCTTTTGACCTGAGTTACGGGAACAGAACCTGTGAGCAGATAGTTTCCTGAATCTTAGAGCTGAAGAAGAGCACAGAAGGGTAGGAGGAACCTTCAGGATTCTCTGGCCTAAATCCCTCAGTGTACAAAGGAACAAACCGAGGCACAAAGAAGTGATCCAGGCCTGGAACTCAGAACTCAAGATCCATACTTACTGCTCTTTTCAGAATACCACCATGCCTTCCCTCTTGGAGCTATAGAACACCTGGAGGGTCACTGCCTCTCCTTCTTCCTCCAGAGAACACTCAGACTCCATTCATCTTGCTGCACTAAAAATCTCTCCTGGGTTTTGAATAGATAGACAGTGTCCGCCCCTCCTCTCTTAAAGGAGACCCCTAACTGTTCCTCCTTGAGTACACTTTCCTACCAGATTTGTGTCTCTTGCATTTGAATAAACTCATAATCGGTCTAATCCAATTTTCCCACTCTGCATTTGTCCCTTTGTTGTTGTTGTTGCTATTGCTGGCCATTGAACTCAGGGCACTGCACATAGGAAGCAAGTGCTCTACTGCTGAGCTACATCCTTAGCCATCTATTCTACAATTTCAGTGGAGCAAAGCCAGGCTCATCCTCTGCTAATTCCCCTCTCTTGCTTTTCTCTCTACTCATCCTGGTACAGAACTGCTACATAATTTATGGGACTGGTGCAAAAATGAAAATTCTGGGGCCATTGGTCATTAAAAATATTATGAAGAACTTCAAGATGGCAACTGAGGAACATTAAACCAAGTGTGGGGCCCTGAATGTCTACACAAGTCACATACCCACAAAGCTGGCTCTGCACTGGGTTACAGTGATACTTGAATTTTACTCATAGCTAATCCTTAAAGGTCAAGGAGTCAAAAAAAAAAAATAAAGGTCAAGGAGTCCACTTCCCTCCTTTCATGACAGGACAAACCATCCATGGCATCTGCCACGAATAGACCCGAGAGCTCCAGGCCTCTGCTGAAGGCACTGCTGGGAAACCCCTCTGCATACCTAAATCTGGATCAGAATCCTTCGGGCCTGTTTCCTCTTGCTCTGTCTTCACTGAGTACAGGGAACAGCTGGTCCCTCTGAGCAGTTAATTCTTGTAGACTTGGACACAGTCTATAATTCCTTTTCCATGTCCTCATTGGCCTGTGGCTCCAGTACTTTCTCCAAGTCTATGTCCTTCCTCTGACACGTTCCCCAGGTTTTTTGTGTGCTGTGGGAGGCAAGGGGTTTGCAGGAGCCCCCAAATACTAGTCAGGATCCAGAGGGCTTGGTGCCCTGGCTGGGGGGATTCCAGGGCCATCCCCTACTGGTTCTCTCTTCTTCATCATAAAACCTACTCTACTTTTATTTGTTTTATGACCCTACCCACAGGAAGTCTCCCATTGCCACCACCCCTCAGAACTTGATCTCCTCAGTGATTTCTTTTATCTGCTTCCTGGAGGGGGCAGGACTTGAACTCAGTCTGTGGAGGTCTCCTAAGGTCCTAACTCATAGTCCTTACTCCCACCACACCAGACAGAGATTCATAGGTTGTGGGAGGAAGGGATTGGCCAGAAGCCATAGCAGGGGGAGAGTAGTTGCGAAAGATGTGGCCAAGAAACCACGCTCCCAGTTCTGCAGCTAATACAGTGCCAAAGTGGCTGCTATAATCTTAAAGGGGAGAGATACCGTAATCCCATAGTACTTCCTATTGGCTGCGGGACACTGAAATTCGGGTGTGGCAGGGTTCTGAGACTTCACTAGACTCACAAATTGTGAAACAGCTGGGGTGATGGATTTCAGCAGAGGAAGTCAGTTATTAGCAGCTAATGCTAATGCTGTCTGGGCCTTGTCCCCATTCTCTATTACTATCAAAGGGGTGGTGAGGTGGGAGATCCATCTTGCAGAGTCTCTTCGTTACAGCAAGATAGCTTGGAGGTCTCTGCCAAGCACTAAGGTCACTCCATCACAGACTCCATGGAGGGAAGGCCTACTCTCGGCCAGGCTCAGCCGGGGTGGGGGGGACCTTTGCTATGAACTGAGATAGGTGTCACACCCTCCCTCACATCCCTAGGAGATTAGCACTGTGCACTATTCCCATAAGAGATGGGGTGCTGAAGAGTCATTCCTCTAAGGGAAAACAAGCAACAGGATTCCCAATAGTCAGGCTGACTTTAGCGTGTGTACAGCCAGGCGGCTGGGAATAAAACTGAGTGCTGCTCACAGTGCCTGGGGTCAGCAGGGCTGGCAGGTCTGCCTCCAGCATGGGGAGGAAGCTTTTCCAGCTGTTCCGGTTCCCTACATATGAGGCTCTAGTACCTGTTCAGGAGTCTTCCTGGAAGGGGGAAGTCCAAGCAGCTCCCAGCGTCTCTGTCCATCTTGATTCCCCTTGGTAGTGAGATTATCCTTGTCACCCGCAAGGAGATGGACCATCTTTATCACTGGCCCAGAGGCACCCCTATCTGGGCCTCTATACTCCTGTACTAGCCCCTGATGGGGAAGCCTACTGGGCACAGGGGAAGGGACAAAGGTGTGGGAAAGGACCTGAGGGAGGAGACAGAAGGATATGGGCCAAGCCAAAGTCCCAGAGGGTGGAGCCAAAATCTATCCGGACCCCACCATCCATAAATTCTGCTCACTGCTGCTCTAAGCCTCCCAGACTGAGAACTGAGGCCGAAGGTGGTGTAAGGACAGGTAACTTCCTTTCCTGACACCCCTGCGGGTGTCCTTCCCTCGGTGCCACCCTCCCAGATGCCCCTAGCGCTCCTAACCCTAGCCACCAGACGGTGACGGCCCCCTCCATCAAGGCTGTGGCCCTCAAGCCTCGTGCTGGGACCCCATGGGACCCCAGGGTCTAAGTTCAAGGCCCGGCCTTCGGGGAGGAAGCGGTGGGAGCTGGGTCGGGGGTGCCAATCCAGACCCCCGAGCGAAGTGCCCTGGGGTCTGTGAGCCACGCGAGGGGCCCCGGTCCTGTGGGCCAGCAGGCGGCCCGTCGGCGCGCTGGGCAATAGGAAACGGTTTATTAGGAGGGAGTGGTGGAGCCGGGCCAGGCAGGAAGACGCTGGAATAAGAAACATTTTTGCTCCAGCCCCCTTCCCAGTCCCGGGAGGCCGCCGCGCCAGCCGCGCCGAGCGAGTCCCTCCCCGGCCCCGGCCCCGGCCCGTCCCGGCCGCGCCTGGCCCTCAGCCCCGGCCCCAGCCTAGCGCTCCTCGCTCCTGGTTCTGAGACTCGGTCCTGTGCGCCGGCCTAAGGGTGAGTCGAGGGCGGCGGGGCGGGACCGGGCAGGGGCCACGTGACCCCCGCCCCAATGGGCCCTGCTTTGGGCGGATCAGGAAAGTGGCCGCAGGTCCATCCCCAGGTACCCAGGAGCGCTAGCTGCCCCTCGCTGTACGGGTGCATCTGCCCAGTCCCCTCCTGATCTTGGAGTCTGGACTGCGAATCAGAAACCTTTAACTGTTCTCTCCTATCTTAATCCCTAGAATGGGCAGATATAGGGGCCAGGGATTTAGCTCAGGGCCATAAGCCTCTGCCTGGCAAGCGCGAGGTCGTTAGATCCCTGGTACAAAAAAAAAAAAAAGGGCAGACACATGCACACTGCTGGGCTGGATTGGGAGTGGAAGTCCACTTTCAATGCTCTTGAGCCTTCCTTGGGGCTGACCTTTCGCAGATTAGCCTTTGAGCTCTTGCTTAGGGAAGGTGACATTAACTCCATCTCACAAGCCTCACCCCAACCCAGGATGATTGCCCAGTTCCCATGCCAAAGGGGATCCCAGACACTCCCCAGGCTGGGACTCCAGGTTTTCAGTCTGCCTGGGGCACTGAAGCCCTGAGATCTCTAGGCTGCCCGCCCAGCCCCTATTTTCTTTAAGAATAGGTAGAGTGTGTAGTACTACCCTCTGACTGAGGTAGGGGTCTTTCATTGATCCATTTGTTCTGGTACCTGTCCCCTAACCTGTCTTCTTTGTCAGTGGGTTGATAATTAAAAATGACTACCATTTATTGAGTGCTTATTATGTAGGTAGACACTTTAGATATTTTTCTCATGTAATCTCAGTCACAACCAAGCAGCAGAGGGGTTATTATGCTCATCCTATATGAGATTCAACAAGTTCAAACCTGAATAACTTGTCCAAAGAGCTCCTTAGGTGATGTAAATAGCATGGTTGGAGCCATGGTCACATTTATTAAGTGCTTACTGTGTACTAAATAATTTCTGTAACATTATACCTATGAAATAAACACTACTATTATTTTCACTTTAGATATAAGGAGAAGCCTAAGCACAAGAAGTCAAGTCACTTGTCCCAGTCTCATAGCTCTAAATCACAGGAATAACAAGGATCTAGAGATTTTTTATCACAGAGGCAGGATTTGAACCCAGATCTATATGATCCAGAGCTCATACCTTGATTTCATGCTATACAGTAGTGTTTCCCCTTATCCGCTTCTTGCTTATCTGCAGTTTTGCTTTCTGAGGTTTCCGTTATCTGCGGTCAACTGTGGTGTTGAAATATTAAGTGGAGTCAGGCATGATGGCACAGTCTTGTAATTCCAGCCACTCAGGAGGCCAAGGCAGGAGGGTCACAAATTCAAGGCCAGGCTGAGCAATTTAACTAGACCTATATCAAACTAAAACTACAATAAAAGGTCTGGAGATGTAGTGCGGTGATGGAGCACCAAAATAAAATAAAAGCAAACCTCCAGAAGTAAAAATTCATGTTTTAAATTGTGCACTGTTCTGATTAGTGTGGTGGAACCTTGCGTGGTTACATTCCATCCATCTGGACATATCGCCCTTTGTCCAGTATCTATGTTATGGAAACTACCCTGCCCGTTAGTCACGTAGCAGCTGCTATCTTAGGATTCAGATTGGCTGCAGAGATTTTGCAAGGCTGGTGCTCAAATACTCATTATTTTACTTAATAATTGCCCCAAAGTACAAGAGTAATGATGCTGTTGATTTGGATAGAGAAACTTCACAGTCCCTTCTTTAAATAAAAGGTGAAAATAAAAGTTACTACAGTATAATTGTTATGGGGCATTACTAATTATTGGTAATCTCTTGCTCTAACATTTTATTTTATTTCATTTTAGTCTCGAGACAGTCTCACTATATAACCCAGGCTGACCTTGAACTCACTATGTAGTGCCAGCCGGCCTGGAACTCAGACTATTCTCCTGCCTCAGCCTCCCAAGTTCTAGGATTACAGGCAGGAGCCATCACGCCTGGCTTTGCTCTGCCTAATTTAAAACTGATTTAAATTAAACTTAAATAGGTATAAACAACCTTATTGTAGTTGTGTAAGTTAGGAAAAAGTATCTGGTATCTATGGTTTCAGTTATCCACTGGGGGTCTTGGAACATCTTCCCCTCTGACAAGGGAGAACCATGCTGTGCTGTCTCCATCCTCTGCCTGTGACTCTAACAGTCAAGTTTGTTTTGCTACAATACATGGTTGTAAGGGCCTAATTAAGTGATTGAATCGTAAAGGCAACCCCAGGTGAACAGCTTGGACTGGTGCCATTGGAGTATGACTTTGTAAAGTGCAAAGTGAGGCAAAATGGTTATGTTTGGGCCCGGGATGTAGCTCTGTAGTAGAGCACTTACCTAGCATGCAAGAGCCCTAGGCTCAATCCTGAGCACAATAAATAAAGGAAAAGAAAAGAAAAAAAAGAGGGTTGCGTTTGACACCGCGTTTTTCCTGCTCTGTGACAGCCACTGCTGTGCTGAGTCCCGCTGCCCATGGAGTGGATTTCATCAGTCCCTCAGGTGTGATTAGGAGAAAAAGATCCACCTTCCAGGTACCTCTCTTCTCTGGGTGGCTTCACCCTCGGTCCAAACGCTAAGCCTACAGCACAGCTTCTGGTTAGTGACATTGTCCTTACAACTAAACCAGAGCAGAGAACGCATTGGTGACAACAGCAGTGGGCTATTCATCTGCTAGAACCTATACAGTTTTTTTCCTTGGGTGAGGACTCACCTAACCCCAAACAACTGGAGGAATAACAAGGACTCAGAGATTTTTTTATCAGCAAAATTTATCGAGGCACATTGAGTGACTTTGGCAAGAAACTGACCATCCTGAGCCTTGGCTTCCTCACTGGACTGTTGTGAGAATAAAATGAGATGGACCATAATTAGTACAAGGAGCAGGTTAACTATTAGTATTATTTCACAGTGCTGCACTAATGTTTGAAGTTAATTTTAACATTTGTTATTTCTGGTCAATAACAGTGATGCTTCAGTCTGCAGGAGATCTTTCTCAGAGTTTGGCTTAGAAGTGAAAGGATACTGCTAGGCCAGGTGTCTGTGCTACAGTCAAATTTCAGGGTGACTCATGTGGAGTCAGCTCTATATCTGGCCAGCACTTCTTCTGTACCAAATCTCACACAGTCTCAGTTAGAAATGGGACAGTCCCAATTTTCCCAGGATTATTAGACTAGAAGTGAGTTCTGCAAATGCTGCCAGCTCTTCCATGCCCTGCTGATATCTAGAAAGAGTCTTCATCTCCACCCTTGCTCCACAGTGTCACCAAGTCTCCTGTGACAGTGGGAATGAGGGTCCTTTCCATCTGTGGCCCATTCTGACTAGCAGGGCCCCACCCAGCAAGGCAGAAGTAAATAATCTAGTCTTAGCTGTGTGTAGGACACAGTTCTCAAAGTATGGTGCCCACACAGACTAATCAGGATTCCCTGGAGAATGTTTTAAAAATGCATGTTTTTTGCTGGTCCCAGGTAGACTGAATCAGGATCTGGAGTGGAGTGAGACCAAAGGATGTGCATTTCTAGCCCACTGCAGGGGACTCTGATAGAGAGAGGGAGTGGGTGGACTGGGAGACGTCAGAGAAATGGAAGCTTGGCGGAGGACCCTAGAAGGATGCCAGATACCATGCTTGATGTTAACCACTTTTTCCCTTCTACCTCACACCCTCTTCTTAGCCACTGTCTGGGCAGGTGAAAGCTGTCAAGCCTGGCTTCCTGCCTACTCCCCCTCGGCACATTCAGCTCCCCTGGGGTTCTCTCTCCATCCAGCAGCCAGGCCCCACTGCAGAGTGCTTGCTAGAGTCCTCGCTGGCTACCAGGAGGGATAAGAGGTAGGAGGTCAGGCAGAGGCTGGGGATACAGCTGCAGCAGCCCGGAGCTCTGTTTCCTCCCCCAGCCTGGGCCTCTAGGGCAGAGGAAGCCCAAGCAGGAAGGCCAGAGATGCCATGAGGCAGAGGCCCATGAAGGCCCCCACCCCGCCCCCAGCTACCCTGTCCTCTGAGTCCCAACATCTCAGGTCTTCATGTGGCACCATTCTTACATAGTGGGCCATCTTCAGTTTATGCAACCACATATCTGACCCTACCAAAGGCCGCTCTCACTCTCACGTTAGCCACCCTTGCTGATGATCCAGTCCCAGACACATGCTTATACACTCTGCCGTTCAGAAAGTCCTCGATGCTGTCCGCCACTGAAGGGGTCCTGGGGCTGGACCTCACACACACTAGGTAAGCACTGTACTACCGACCCACACCCCCAAGCCACCATCTCGGTCTACAGGTCTGAGAAGTGAAGCAGGGGTTGGCTTCTGAGCACTAGCTGACTTGAGCCCTGAGTTGGGCACTATCGGGGATGAGAATTAACTCCCCTTAACCCTCTCCATCAAACTTCTGGCAAAGTCTCACCCTGCCAGCCATGGGAGGTCAAACATTCAGAGTCTCAGTGTGTTTCACTTCCTCTCCCACATCACAGCCCTCCCCCAGCTCTTTCCCTGAACAGCAGTGAAGGAGAAGGGAGCCAGGGAACAACTCTGAGAGACCCCTTTTACTCAAGTGAGGTGGCAGAGAGCTCCCCTGATGCCTGGCATGACCCAGCACTGTCCACACTTTGCACACTTATTACGTGGTTGCTCCTGGACTAGGAGCAGATACCTGTCTGACCCTGGGCGAGCCTCCTCCCCTGTGTGAGCCTTAGTCCTGTCTCTAACGTCAGGAGCTGAACCTTGTGATTTCCCAGGTGTCCTCCCAGAACTCTGTCGTGTGGGGGTCTCACCCCCAGGTGGCTCCTCCAGGCCCTGCAGCTGCTCCCCGCCTGCCCTGACGGTCTCAGGTCACTCCTTCGCGTGACTCCTGCCTGTTCTATCCAGACCTCAATCTAAACAATCTTGATTCCTGTTCCCGGCTTGGCGGGACCCTGAATGGCAGGAAGTGAAGACAGGAGCCTGTTTATGTTTGAGGCAGCCAGGGCTGGGAGGGTACTGGGAAAGGGGTGGGCAGGCCTGGAGGTTGAGCGGGAGTGAGCTGGAGGCAGAGGACATAGAGCACTGCTGAAGAGCAGCTACTGGCACCCCAATCTGGGCCCTTTTGGCCCTCCCAACCCATGTCCAATCTGAGCTCAGCAGAGGGGCACAGAGCTGTTGTCCTTTGGGCTCCCAGTCACTCAAACATGGCTTGCCACCCTTACCCCTGACAGGATGGTTTCCATGGGGAAGTGAATCAGGACTTCCCTTGCAGGCCCCGCCCCAACACCAGACACAGGGAGTAGAGAGGTGGCCTCCCTGGCTCCCCCCACCATAATAAACTCCCAGTGATTTCCTCCTGGTAGGAACGAGCTGCAGTACATCTTGCAGAGCTTGCCTTACCTCCTCTCTCCAGGGACCATGACGTTGGCGCACCCCAAAAGGGGCCTTCTGATGCTGCTGATGGCTTTGGGCCTGACCCAGGGTGAGTATGCGGAGGACAGCTGGGGACAGGGGCTCAGCTCAGGTCCCCTCTTGCCAGACTGAATCCCAAGTGTTAGAGACGGGAGATGGGAGGCTGGCTGAAGGTAGGCACTAAGACGCCTCAGGCTCAGCCACCCCAAATGTCCTTTGTTGTCTGTCCCCTTGATAAAACCTTCAGGCTGGTGCTCTGTCAGACTCCAGGGTGGGAACCATGTCTGGCTTATACACAGGGTGGAGGGAATGAGAATGTTGATGGGGAAAACCTGAAAAAGCCCTAGGGCTGGAGGCCAGGGAAGCCCTGGCAGTGGGAAAAGAGGTCCTGGGATCAGGCAAGGGACGGAAGATTTCCTGTCAGTCTCCTCTGCTGCCAAGTAGGGGTAAGGTTCCAAGGGAAGGATGATCAGGGGATGGAAGTAAAAGACCAAGGCCCCAAGGGTTTGTTTGAGGGATGACAGAGAGTGGTCCGTGGGGCAGAAACAAGTGCGGAGCTCACTTCAGGGCAGCTGTGCCCAGAGTGGCTAAGCCTATGTTGTGTCTCCCAGGGAACCCTGTGGAGCCCTTTCAGACCTCATTGGTGACCTGCACATGTCAGAACCCACACTGCAAGGGGACCACCTGCCAGGGGCTCTGGTGCACAGCGGTGCTGTTTGTGGATGAGGAAGGTCACCTCCAGAAGTTCCAGGGATGTGGGAGCCAGAACGAAGAGCTCTGCAGGGGGCGGGCCACTGAATTTGCCCATCATTTCTGCTGCCGCCAATCCTTCTGCAATCACAACGTATCCCTGTCGCTGGAGAGTAAGCTCAGTACCTCCAGAAACCCCTCCCCACCTTCTCAGAGCTGCCCCACCCCCATCCCCGGCTTTTCTTTTGTGCTCTGAAGGGTGAGGGGTGGAGTTGGGGAACCACAGTGCTGGCATCTGGCTGGCAGAATGGTTTGGCCCAAGGGCAGGGGAGCTGATCTGGTAGGAGCTGGGACTCAGTATATTCCTCCTCCAGCCACCCAGACTCCTCCGGAGCAGCCAAAAGTAGATAGCCAGCTGCCTCTGATCCTCGGCCCTGTGCTGGCCTTGCTAGTGCTGGTGGCCTTGGGTGCCCTGGGCCTGTGGCATGTCCGGCGGAGGCAGGAGAAGCAGCGAGGCCTGTACAGTGACCTGGGCGAGTCCAGCCTCATCCTGAAATCATCCGAGCAGAGGGACAGCATGTTGGGGGTACGGGTCTGGGGGAATTTGGAACTAAGGGCAGAGGGTGGGGAAACAGGAGCCATAGAATTAGAGGGGGTCACCCGGAGATCATAGCTGGCTGGGAGCTGGGTGAGGGGGAAGCATGCAGTGACACAGCAGCAGGACCAAGCTGTGGCCAAGAAGGGGACTACGGCTAGTGTGGGTGGTCTCTCAGGTGCTTCTTGGTATCCCTCAGGAATTCCTGGATAGCAACTGCACCACAGGCAGTGGCTCAGGGCTTCCCTTCCTGGTGCAGAGGACAGTGGCACGGCAGGTCACCCTGGTGGAGTGTGTGGGTGAGCAGTGGGTGAGCCCAGGGGATGGGGGTTAAGGGCTCTTCCAAACCTAGAGGGATGAAGGGGCTCTTGACTTCCAGAGATACCAGGGGGACTGGGGCTGGGTCAGAATGGGAATTCTATTGGGCCAAGTACTGACCGGAACTGGGTCAGGACAGAGTCCTTCAGCAGGAGTGGGGGCGGTCTGTAGCTGGGCTTGGGTCTGGATTAAGTTACACACAAACTGAGAGGTTCTGCCAAAGAACTCTGCATAGCATCAAGATGGGTGGGGCAGCTCTTCCAGGGTGCTCTGTGCCCAGTGTATAATCCTTGCCCTCCTTTTGGTCACTGGATCAGGAAAGGGCCGCTACGGTGAGGTGTGGCGGGGCTTGTGGCACGGTGAGAGTGTAGCTGTCAAGATCTTCTCCTCAAGGGATGAGCAGTCCTGGTTCCGGGAGACCGAGATCTACAATACGGTGTTGCTCCGACATGACAACATCCTAGGCAAGGGAGACAAACCCAGTTACGGACCTGGCAGTCTCATCCCCACCCCTGGTTCCTGGTCCACAGGGCTTTGGACATTGCCCTAATCCTGAAGGCCTCCCAGCCCACCTGACTCCAGCTCTGGTCTCTGACCTAAATCCTAAATCCGATCAACCTGCTCCCAAGTCCCACCTTTACCCTGACCCAGTCCGCTCCCTGATCCCCAGGCCGACCCTGCCCCTAGCCAGTCCAGCTTTCCTCCGCCCCCGCCCCTTGGCTGAACTACCCTGCCCCTTCTGTGCACAGGCTTCATCGCCTCAGATATGACCTCCCGAAATTCGAGCACGCAGTTGTGGCTCATCACGCACTACCATGAGCACGGCTCCCTCTATGACTTCCTGCAGAGGCAGGCGCCCGAGCCCCAGCTGGCCCTCAAGCTAGCTCTGTCTGCAGCCTGCGGCCTGGCACACCTGCACGTGGAGATCTTTGGCACGCAGGGCAAGCCGGCCATTGCCCACCGTGACCTCAAGAGCCGCAATGTTCTGGTCAAGAGCAACCTTCAGTGTTGCATTGCAGACCTGGGTGAGCTGTGCAGGACAAACAGGGGTGGACGGGCGGGGCCTTTGCAGGTGGGTGTGGTTGCTGTTCTCGGCCCGTCTGCCTGTTTTCCGTGGGAGTGGGCGGCCATTGTTATTCTTGCTTTAAAAACTTGGAAAGGTGTTTTATTTCATTTCACTTCCACAAGAGCCCCACAAATTATATTAACGCCATTCCCACGCCAAATTCCTTCCACCACCCACCCTGGAGTTGGGAGAAAGGGACAGAGAAACAGGTACCTCATTCTGGCTTCAATGCATACGTTGTTGCTCTTCGCAGGCCTCCAGGTTCTGCTCTGTGAAATGGGCATAATAAAGCCTGCCTCGCATATTCACATCTTGCTAGGTTCCTAGGAACCATACACGAAGGGCAACTGGGACAGGTGGTTTCCCTCTAGCCACTGTCTTCCAGGCCATCTAAGGGCAGGTCTCCCTTTGCCTGTTCCTGGGTGCCTGTCACTATCCATCCCCACCAGAGGCAGCCCTGGTGTGGGCCAGGGTGAGTGGCAGGAGTGACAGGCCTCATATCCACAGGCCTGGCTGTGATGCACTCCCAGGGCAGCGATTACCTGGACATCGGCAACAACCCAAGAGTGGGCACCAAGCGGTACATGGCACCCGAGGTGCTAGATGAGCAGATCCGCACCGACTGCTTCGAGTCCTACAAGTGGACCGACATCTGGGCCTTTGGCCTGGTGCTGTGGGAGATTACTCGACGGACCATTGTCAATGGTGAGGACCCACCGTGCACTGTGCGGGGCGGGGTGGAGGTGGGGAGATGGACGAGGCAGGTAGAGATGGGGCTTCCTGCTGTGGCTGGTGGCCACGGCCCGAGGGACTTGTGAGTAGACCTCCTGGCATCTCTTCACTGCTACTCACCAACTGGTTCGGCTGAGTGACTTTTTAAGGTTCATCTGGTCTATGAATCTGGCTGTGAAATCTTGGGTTAGTGATAACAGAAATATTATTAACAGCTAACAGTTACTGTGATTAAATGTGTGTCATATTATATGCGCTATATTTATTACCTTATTTAAATCTCCTATATTGACAGGGAGGTAATATTGCTCAGTGGTTAAGGCCTAGGCTTAGAATCAGACTGCCTGGGTTCAGTTCCAGATTTTGCTATGACTGTGGAAAGTCTATGTAGCCTCTCTATGTTTCAGTTTCCTCATTTTTGAAATGAGAATAAAAATAGCTTCTATTTGAGAAGTGAAATGTTTGGAATAATATCTAGAACTCAGTATTCATGGTCATTATTGTTGTAACAGAATGGGTGCCTGACATCGTGCTATTCCCATTTTGTAGATGAGACTGAGGTACAGAATTCTGGCAGGCTTGAAGCAGCCTCAGGATCCAAAACCAGGCAGTCTGACTCTGGGGCCAGTGATCTTCATCACTGTGACACTTGAACCTCTGTGGTCCTTGATTTTCTCATCCACAAAAATGCAGGTTATCACTGCCTCAGGCTGTCACTGCCACTCAGCTTGCTTACTGTGCCTCATTATGACTGGATTACCACAGAGAACTCTGATTCCGAGCGGGTGGGAGCGAGAGGAGGGTCCTGCCCCAGGCAGCCCTGTGGCCGGTGATGTCTAGGCCTGGGGTGGATGGAAGATGACAGGTTGTCTGTAGAGGTGGGAGCACTGTTAGCCTTGTGGAAGCTGTCCATGGCCAGGAGCTGCCAGCGGTCCTGACAGGTTGAGGACCATCTTCAGGACCTGCCTGGAGCCCCATTCTTTCAGAACAGGCACGTTTTTATTCTTGAGCATCTACCAGTTGCCAGCCTCTTGCCAGTCTTCATTTGCCCGCACTGATCATGCACTGAGAGCAGAGACCAGGCTGTCACCAGTCCATGGGGAGACTCCCCAAGGGCCACCAATTCTGGGCCTGTGTAGCCAGTGTGGGCTGGAGGAGGCTGGAGTGGTAGGAGGGGGCACAAAGACACAGCCACAGCCTCCAGGCCAAGGCTGAAAGCTGAAGAGGAAGGTCTGGGAGGGAGGCTGCTGGGCCGAGGGGGAAGATCTGTCACCCCACACAGATTCGAAGCGCATTATAAACACTGTAATCTGGTGTCAGCCCCGGCACTGATTAAAGGCTCATTAGACACGCTCGAGCCTCTGCGCAGCACTGATTAGGGACGAGCTGCACAGGGGTGGCTTGGAAGCCTGCCATGGGGAGCGCAGCTGGCGGAGTCTCCACCAGGCTGTGGCCTGCGTGGCTTCAGCCCCCAGCCTAAGGCTGGGAAGCAGGATGGGCTTGGGGCCGCAGCAGCTCCGCAGGCAGTTTTCAGGAGGTTCCTGAGGACTCTGGGGCGAATGGGCCAGGGTGGGGTGCCACTGGCTGTGATCCTCAGTGGAGACCTAAGTCTTCCCTGATGGGTGTGATTTGGGCCAGGGTGAAAAATGCCTTCTCTTTGGAGAGGTGTCTTCCTGTCCTTACTGCAGTCCTTGTCCAGCAATCAATTAGCTGCCCTCCCTTAAATGGAGCTTGGAGCCTGGGAGCAGGCTTCAGTATTAGATTTTTAGGATTAAATTGTGTCGTTTACTACCTGTTGTACAAATTCCTTAAACTCACTGGCCATAATTTCTTGGCTTATAAAGTAGAGCTAAGAGCATTGCGTACCTCTTTTGGCTGTTGTGAAGCTTTAATGCAGAGGCTTTAGGGCATAGTAAGTGTTTGGTAAAGACTGCGTGTTATGGGCCATCAGTGATAGAGGTAGGCAGTAGTGTCTGAGCCTGGGAAGAAGTCAGCTGGGGAAAGACTAGAATAAGAGCTAGCATAGGAATCCAGCGGCACAGGCTAGAGCCTTGACTGGCCATCCTAGCGGAGTAACTTTGGATTCAGCCTCTCTGAGCATCAGTTTTGTGTCTCTAACATGGAGGTCATTGTGAGGACAACAGGTAATGCACATTAAGTGTTTAGCACAATGATAGGCTCATAGAAAGCATAAGACAAAGATAGTAGTTACTAACAGTAATACATATTTTTAGTATAATATCCTTTTCACAAGCAGCTTCCTTAGACAACTAATTTTCTGGCTCCCTAAGACAGAGGCTGGGCAAAGCTGTCCTCTGGGTAATATGTGGTCTCCTCAGGTCCCAAGGGATTGTCTCATCTCCCTCTCACTTTCCAGGTATTGTGGAGGACTATAGGCCACCTTTCTATGACGTGGTGCCCAATGACCCCAGCTTCGAGGACATGAAGAAAGTGGTGTGTATTGACCAGCAGACTCCCACCATCCCCAACCGGCTGGCTGTAGACCCGGTGAGGCTTCTACTGCGGATGGGATGGCGTGGAGTGGGGTGGGGCTCACAGCTGGGACTTCTTGGCTCTGGAACTTGTGTCCTAGGCCTCTGCTTCTTGGATAGATTCCAGATACCCTGGTATGTGGATTCCACCCCTTAGAATCCTCTGATCAATCTGACCTTTTCACAACTATTTACCTTGCCTGTTCAGTCAGAGGGTCTCTGCCGCATTTCTGGCTTGGAGTCTTGGCTATGAGTCGTCTTTTTCTTTTAAAAGTTCTTCATACTTATGTAAAGACATACATATGTACATACAAATACATACAGGCATGAGTATGCTTCTAAAGACACACTATCAGACATATATGCATTCACAAATATGCCAGATTATTAGCCGCATGAGGACAAAAAGCATGGCTCTTTTGCTCACTCTTTATGTCCCTGTTACTTCCCACAGTGCTTGGTACACAATACATGCTCAATAAATATTTACTGAAGGAATTGCCAAATATATACATATGTATACGTAAACACATACACATTTTTGCACAATATATATCCACAAAAAGCCACCAAGACACATTCCTCTGTACACATAAATACTCTGAGGAACTAGAGGAGGTGGGGCTGCCTCATTCCAAGACCACTGAGCTTCCTGGGGTAGGATCTTCTCTGGACACAGGCATTTTTAGGGCAGTGCCCACCACCCATGCTTCCATCATCCACTGGGCCCAGCCCTGCTTGAGGCAAGGACTGAGAAGTCACTGCTTCATGGACCAGGGCCTCAAGCTGCAGAGAGAGAGGCACACAGGATCCCACAGGTTTGCAGAGCTACCCTTCACTGTGGGTCCTACAGGAGGCGAGGTAGGGTTAGGTATACCACAGGTGCTGTTTGCCCAGGGGCCCTGAGGTTCCTGAAGGCCTGAGCATGCTTTCTGCCTTCCCCTATCCCCTTTCTCATTCCTCTCCCCTCCCCTTCCATTTACCTTCCTCTCCTCATCCTTGCCTGGTTCCCTCCATTCCCCCTTCACTGTTTGCCTTTCCTCTTGCCCACTATACAAAACACTCTCATCACCTTCCTGTCCTTTCTCACTATCTCTTTTCTATCTTCCTGGACTCATGTCCCTGCTTCCGCTCCTGTGCCCCTCTTCCAACCCCCAGGTCCTCTCAGGCCTGGCTCAGATGATGCAGGAGTGCTGGTACCCTAACCCCTCTGCCCGCCTCACCGCACTTCGCATCAAGAAGACCCTACAGAAACTCATCCAAGGCTCAGAGAAGCCCAAAGTGATTCACTAGCCCGGGACTCCTGCACTCCTTCTGCCTGCAGGGTGAGGCAGCAGAGATGGTGGCCTATCTGGGTAGAGGTAGTATGCATGGGTGTGTTGGGGAGGGGTGCCCTCCTGTGGGGCAGCTGTGCCTGCCTGGCTGGGCCCCTAGCCCATCCAGCCAAAAATACAGCTGGGATGAAATCTGATCCCCTTGCTGTCTGGCCTGCCTAAAGTAGCCGGCTCCCTGACGCCTGGCTCTCTCCCCACCCCCATGCCAGTAGGCTGTACCCCCTACCACTTCCAAGGCAGGACACAGAAGAGGCTTGGAGGAGTGGGGAGGACCAGGAAATCCTAGTTTGGGCCCAGAGCCTGGGACTGCAGTTTTCCCTGCCCTTGATCAACCCCACTACCTGGCTAGAGCTGCCAGGGTGGCATAGGGCCCTGCCCAACCCTCAGTAGACACTGCCCTGGGACAAGCTTCATGTACCCAGGGCCGTTCTCCCTGGCCTTATGTCTCAGCTTTCTGTAACCCTGACAAGACCCAAGCTAGCCATATGCCAGCTGCCTAGAAGAGCTGGGGCCTGACAGTGCTGTGCCCTGTCCCTTCAGCATCCTGGCTGCCTTGCTAGGCCATTAAAACTCTTAGGGGTCCTGCTGAAAGTGTGGTAGTGGAGAGGTGACAAGTCAGATAGGGTAGGGCCTAGAACATTCAGAATAATCAAAAGGACCTCAGGCTAAGCATGGAAGGGATGGGAAAGGTAAGCTGGAGTGGGAGTGAGGAGACTTGGGCTTCAGTCCTTGCTCTGTGCTGGCTCCATGCCACCACAGTGGGATCTTCCATTTCAGAATGTTTGTCTTTTCATTGGTACACTGCAGAATTTGGACCTGACATCCTTTGAGGCCTCTCCAGTTCTGATTTGCTTTGAACATCATCAGCCTGTGTGACCAAAGTTCACCAGTTTCACCTGGTCCTATGCCCTGGTCCCTATGCCTCAAGACAGGGTTTGAAAAGAGCTGTATTGGAGTCCAGGATGTTGAAAGCACTTCCTAGTCTAATTTTTGCTTTAAGCCATGCCAGTGTCCATTCTTGGCTCACACAGTGCTGGGCCTTCTGAGGCTGGAGGTCACTTCCCTGAGTCTTCAAGGCACAAAAGAAACTCAGCTCCAGCCAAGAAGCCTACAGTACCCAGGTTTCCGTTCCCCATGGACCCTGAACCTGACTCTGGCCCACAATTTTGGTCAAGCTCCAGGGAGTGTCTCAGAACATGGTGATCCTAGAAAAACACACAGAAAATCTAGCATTTGGATATGTCCAGGGTATTTGTCCATGTACTGGCAGGTAACCATGGGTCCTGTAGGGTGGTTGCTGGGCTGGAGGGAGGTGAGTTGGAGGCAGCACTTGAGGGCACAGCGGTGGGGCTCAGGCTAAGAACAAGGACAGCCCTAAGCTTGGGAAGAAGTGTCCTACAAGCCCTCAGCCTTTGAGAGCAGAGAAGAAAGCTCATGCCCCTCCCACACATACAGCCTCCCCAGGCGGACTTCTGGTGAGTCTTCCACTACCCCATCTCAGCACTTTCCCAGGCCTGTCTCTCAGCATTGTGCAAGGCCCAGAGGAGAACCAGGAAGCGAAACTGGATGAAAACGGAAAGCAACACGTTGCAGTTGAGTTCCAGGATTACTGGGACAGAGTTTGCAGTTTCTCTGACCTCTAGAATCCACCCTATCCAGAAATCAAGGTCCCTGCCTGAAGGATTTTAATCTTCATTGGATTTTGGGGCAAAGCGGTTCTGAGACTCAGGAGGCAGAAACTCAAGGCAGCAGCTTCCCAAAGACTGGAAAATCCCTAAGTGGAGAAGGTCTAGTGAGGAGGAGGAATGACAGAGGAGGGTGGAGGGAAGCCACTGAGGAGAGCAGTCTGCAAATGCTTCTGTGCTACCACAGGAGGTTTCCAAGATGCAAGTTACTTTGTTCTTACCGGAAGATACTGTTTGCGGGAGCGTTTAGCCCGTGCCTACCACATACTGTGTCCTCAATAAACCAAGGTGGAACCCTGAGCTCCTGCGGAGTCTTTCCAACCCCATGCCTCTACAGTAGCCAACTGGCAGTGGTCCAGGGGGAACAGGAGGGTCAGGGTAGCCGAGGGTCCCAGGTACACGTCCCTGCACTGCAGTCTCAAAGGCTCCTACCTAGTCCCACAGCGAGGGCTCACATCTTGGTTCGATCCTCTCTCTCCTGAGAGCAGCCGGATCGCCGCGCCTACCATACCGCCCTCTGCTGGCCGCCCGTTGGCCGCTTTCCTCCTGGCTGCCTCTCCCGGCAGGCTGGGGACCTCTGCAGCCACCCTGTGCTCCAGCTGCCGGGGTGTGTCCTGTTGGCCTTCGGGTTTGCAGGGACTCTCCCCTCCAAAACCACATCTAGCAAGAAGTTTTCTGAGTCCTTACTCAGAGGAGATGGGGTCCTTCCTCCTAAATTCCCTCCTCAAACGGGAGTCAGTGCACACCGCAGAGGACCCACCTTAGACTCAGGAAGCACCTCGTACCCTTCGCACGACACCGCCTGAAATTGTGGGCGCAACAGCCAAGGGGAGGCAGTTACTGAAAAAAAGCTGGAAAAGGTCTTGCCAGGGGGCAGCCAAGCCTAGGAAATCTGTGCCTTTATATTAGATGCCTTCTTAGGGAAATGGCACCCCAATTCCTTTTACCAGGGAAGACTTTTGTTGACGTTCTGCAGCTCCAGGTCCACCCATGTCTGCGGGCTCTTCTGCACTAGGATCATGGGTCCCCCCACAACAGACAGTGTTTTCCAAAGGACTCTTTGACCAGCTTTGAGGATATTAATAGGGATGTTTCTAGCATCTCACAAAGGCGGCCTTTTCCTCCCTCTGTGCCCACCAATCTGGTCCTATTTGCACCCAGACAGTCACGCTGTGGTTGGAGAGTCAGGAAAGGGCCGTAGAAAATTGCAGAGCCAGAGTTCCATGAGGGCTGGGCAGGATCTGGGAAAGCAGAATCGGCCCGTTGCTCTACCAGGTCAGCAGAGTCCTTGAGAAGGCTCCGTGCCCGAGCCCCTTCTCTGCATAGAGCCCCAGGAAACCTGCCTGCCTCTGAAGGAAGAAAACCTGCCACCCCTTTTGCTTCTTGGCAGCTTTGCCCTAATTTCCTGGGCGACCCCAAGCCCCAACTTTTCTGTCTGTATAGGAGGAGGGAGAGAATCATCTGTGTGAAGAGGGCCTCCCAGAAGGTCATGGGTGCTGTACCTTACCAAAATGGGAGGAAGGTGGCCCCTAAAGCATAATAAACCTTAATGCTTGGGTGGGAAGGGGTGTAAGAAAAGGAACAAGCTGTGTTATGTACATGAGCCTGACTCTCCAAGATGAAAGTAAAATTCATGTACTGCAAACATGTACTAGTAAAATAAAATAAGCCTCCATGCCAAAGCCCACCCCTTCTCCAGCCCTCAAGGACAGTCCTCCTTTCCACCTTCCCAGGCACCATCCTCCCTTGCTCCTCAAACTAGCCTTCTAGGAGAGTGCTCCATTTCCTCCATATCCTCCCTAGTGTGCAAATCAACTATCCAAAAGCCAGTAAAGTGCTCACATCTACAAGGCCCACCTGAGGGGTGGAGTGGAGTGCATATCCAAGTCTAGTATGCCAGGGCTAGGACTGACGCTAGCTGTGTGATCGTCACTCTGGGTGGGCGACTCTTGGAATGAGCTGCTTCCACCAGGGCCACATTCAGTTTGCTAGAAATAGAGACAGAGGGCTTCTTGACTTTGCATATGATTTGCATAATGTCATAGACACAGTCTATTTTCAGGCAGTTTTCAGGTTCAAGTGTTGTCACTGCTGCCCTGCGGGGTGTCATGTCTGGATGAGTCCCTGCTCTGTTCTTTCTCACCCACCCACTCTTAATGACCTATATCCTAAGCTGCAGGAGCAAATGGTGAGGTGGGGAAAGAGTGGGGTTGTCCAGGGAGACACAGCAGGGCAAGAGACATACTAGAATCTCCTTTGTCACCACCATCACTAAAAGCAGAGTCTAAGAGCAACCCTTGGGCAGAGGGAAAGGAGCAGAAAACCAGGTAGCCCATCTCCTTTCCTGTCTTTTCTACTGGAACTGCCAGTTCCTGTACCTGCTATTTAGTCTTCCGCCAGTTTGAAGGAAGATGCCTGGATAGACAGACCTGTGCTTTTCAGCCACCCAGAAAGCCTTGCTTGGCCAAAATATCCCTTATGGACATTTAAATACAATACTCAGATTTGATCTTTGCCTTCTAGGAAAGCTGATTTTTCTGTCTGCCACTCTCCTAGGAGACACATCTGAGCAATCAATTGTTGTTTGATGATCAATATTTGTAAGGCACCTGACACATAGGAAGAATGTAGTCGTGCTACAGCCCCCTTTCTTTCCTGCATGCAGCAGCCTGTGCAAAGCATCTGATTGTCCCCATGCCGGTGCCTGACACAGGCACCAGCCTGAGGTCTTAGAGATAACCCCAGCAGAAGGGCCAGTTGGGATGACTGTCACTAAGTTGTGTGTGATCTCGGCAGGTATTTGTCTGGTGAAGATGAGGGACAAAGACAATTCTCCTCAGCTTATAGCTAGAGCAGTTTGGCTACCTGTCCTTGGTCACAAAGGATTAGAGCTAGAGCCTCTTAGAGCCCCCTCAAGCAAGCCCTCTGGCTCTGGGGCCAATTTACTGTGGTATCTTTCTGTGAAGAGAAAGCTTTTATTTTCTCCACTCTGCATTTAAGGATTCCCCAGATGCCAAGGCAAAGAACCTGGCTCCTGGGATTTCCAAGGCCATTTGGCCATGCTACCCACCCACCACACACTACCCAGAATTCCTGGTCCTCCTGGACTTGCTTCATCCCCTCAAGCAGGCGTTTCCTGTTGATAAGAAGTTCAGTCACAAACACTGATAAAGAGATGTAAAAAGGAAACTGACAGGCTTGGGTATAATGGGCATTCTGTCTGTCTTTTCTACCCCTCTCCCTTCTCCCGGCACCACCCTCCAAACTGCTTCCCAGAACTAGACGGAAAACATGCCCCTCACATCCACTCTGGGCCCTATTTTGGAGTTTCCAGGAATTTAGGTTACACAGCTCTCGCCATGGGGCCTCATTCAACCTAAACTGGGATAGGAGCCCAGCTGCAGGAGGCCCTGGGTGCCGAGTCCTCCAGGTCCATGGAAAGGGCAGTAGCACAGGAAGGAAGGACAGTCCAGCACAGGTTGCATCCAGGACCCTCTCACCTCCTCCCTCACCCTCCTCCCAAAGGCCTGGATCCAAGTCTGTAATTAGTGGATTTTCCATGATTTTGGTCTGAAGCCTATTAATGGAAAATCTCATTACTTTTTGACTGACTGTACTAATTTGGAATCTTTAATCCTTGGGGACAAGAAGTGGGAAGGATGTTTAGGAAAATAAACAGAGCAAACGAGTTTTCAAAGCATGCCCTACTGCTAGGTTTTGGATTGCTAAACTCAAGACTGACAGTGGCTCTGAAGTGCTCAATCTGCAGTTAAGACGACCTGCCACCAGGTGGATGAGGAGGCTTAGCCTCAAGTAGCCGTGGCTTGGGGATAGGTTTATATTAGATCCTTTGTTTTCCTTGTTCCCCAGAGATGCAATTCCTTAATAAAACAAGCATGAAGAAGTGGAATAGAACTCATGCGTGGTGATGCATGCCTGAAATCCCAGAATTCTGGGAGACTGTGGCAGGAGGATCACAAGTTCAAAACCAGACAAGCAGGACTCTGCCTCAAACTTTTAAAAAAAGCTAAGACTGTAAGCTCACTGGAGGAGGCTTTGGGTTCAATCCTTAGTACCACGATACATGAATAAAATTAACAGCTATAAACAACTTGGAGATTTTCTCCCAAATTCTTAATTATTTCCAGTCCTGTTACAGCCCAACCAAGGTCTTGCTTTCAGTTCTCTGATTCTTGACACTTGAAGAGTAAAGAGTTAAGAGTTTTATTCCAGTCTAAATCCTAGCTAGGGTTGGCTCTGTTTTGTTTTTGAGTTGATCCAATAAATTTATTTTAAATCTTATGTGGAAAAATATGTTCTTTCCTGAAGATGTAATTCAATGTTTTCCTTACTTTGGGTGTTTTGGTTTTGTTTTGCTTTGTTTTTGCTTTTCATACTAGGCAAGAGCTCTACCACTGGGCCAGGGTACTTTTGAATAAGTTGTGCATTCATGGGTTTCAAAAGCAAACATGTCAAAAGGGTGATCGTGAAATGCTTCCTTCCCATCTTTGTCTCCCATCTACCTGGGACCCTTCACCCTCCTCAAAGAATCCCCTGCTGTCCCTGTAGAGTACTTCTTCTTTTTTTTTTTTTTTTTTTTTTAAATACCAGGGCTTGAACTCCTGATCTTGCACTTGCCAGGCAGGCACTTATGCTGCTGAGCTAAATCTCGGGCGAGTGCCTTTATATGTATACAAATGAATCTGAATGTGCCCCTGACCCCTTTCATAAAAGTAGATTATTATGTAGACTATTCCGTACCTTGCCATTTTCACTTAATAATACACCTTAGGGGATATAGCTCAGCAGCAAGGGCAAGGCCCTGAGTTTGATTCCTGGTTACCCCCCACCAAAAAAAAAAAAAAACCAGAATAACACACCTTAGAAATCCTTATATATCACAGTATGGAGAGCTTTTACCTTACATTTTTTTTTTTTTTTACAATGACATAGTGTTCCACTATTTGTACCATAATCAAATTAGCTTTTTTTTTTTTTGGAAGTTTGAGTTTTTTTTCATCTCGGCCATTATAAACCTTGCGATGAATAAATTTTTATATACATTACTTTGCTTCATTCAAGTATATTTGTGAGACAAACTATAAAAAGTAGAATCCCTTGTGCTTTTGGCCAAGTCAGTTTTAATGGAGTGTAAAGGAGATTTGCCCTAGCAGATCGTTAAAACATATCACAGAATAATAGAATATCATGTGAGTGGACAAATAGACGTGTAAACAAGTGAAGCATAATGAAGAACTCTAACAATTCATAGCCTTCTGGAACTGATATGTTGTAAAGGTCGCATCAGAAGTTAATAAGTTTGGGAGGCTGAAACAGAAGGATATCAAGTTGGAGCCTAGCCTACGCAACTTTTTGAGACCTGTCTCAAATAAATAAATAGGCTGTATGAAGGCCCTGGGTTCTTGGGGTTTTTTAGGAGCTTATGAAAATGTTCTAAAATTGATTGTAATAATAGTTATACAACTCTGTGACTATACTGGAAGCCGTTTAATGATAGAATTTGAATGGGTGAATTACATGATATGTAAATTCTGAATTCAATAAAGCTATTAAACTAATAGTGGCTGCAGATATAGCTCAGGGGCAGAGCACTCACCCAACATTGACCCTGGTTTCAATGAGGCACTGCCAAAAAGAGATAAAAAGAAACAGAAAGAAACAGAAGACAGAAAGAAAGAAAGAAAGAAAGAAAGAAAGAAAGAAAGAGAGAGAGAGAGAGAAAGAAAGAAAGAAAGAAAGAAAGAAAGAAAGAAAGAAAGAAAGAAAGAAAGAGAAAATCAGTGAAGAAAGGCTAAACTGCCTAGATAATAGTGTGGCAATACTGGATCACTGTTTGGAAAAAGAATGCAGTTGAGTTCTACTTCATATACTAAGATAGATTCCAAATGGATTAAGGACTAAAACATAAAATGCAAAACTATCACATTAATAGAAGAAGATGTGAGAGAATATCCTTATGAGTTAGGGATAAAAAAAGACTTCAAGAAGACACTTGAAGCACAAGTTATAATACATATATGATACGTATGATGTGTGTAATGTATATATAATTATCAGTTCATTCTTCTATTATACACCGAAGACGAATTTTAAATTTAAAAAATCAACAAAATTATTAAACAGATGGTAGACTGGAAGGAGATATTTTTGATCCCTAAAACTGTCGAGGTATTAATATCTACAATATATAAGAAATCTCTGCCCGGCATGGTAGCACACACCTGTAATCCCAGTATTCTGGAAAGCTGAGATAGGAGGATTTGCATGTCCAAGGCTAGCCTAGGCAATTCAGCAAGACTATGTCTCAAAAATAAAAATTAAAGAAGGGTTGAGGTTGTAGCTCGATCTGAAGGCACTGGATTCAACCCTTACAAAAGGGGAAAATGCACACGAGCACGCATGCAAAAATGCACACACCACCTCTGCAAATCCACAAAACCCAACAGAAAAATGGGCAAAAGGCATGAAGATTTGATCTATAGAAGTCCAAACTGGGCATTGTGGCTCATGCCAGTAATTCCAGGACTCTGAGAGGCTGAGGCAGGAGGATGGCAGTGGCAAGTTCAAGCCCAGAGGGGCAATAAGCAAGACTCTGTCTCAAAATAAACACCAAACCAAATGAAGGGGTTCAGGGTTGAAGCAGCTCACTGTGAAGGCCCAGGGTTCAATCTCTAGTATGGGTAGGGGAAATCCAAATTCAAAATGGCTAACAAACATAAAAAGAAATGCTCATACTCACTAGTAGTCAGAGAAAGGCACAATTAAAGGACACAGCAACTGACAGCCATCAAAATGGACAAATTAGGTAAGGCCTGGTGTTGACCAGGACATGAGGAAATAGGAACTCTTACACAGTTGTGGAACTATAAACCAGCAGAGCCTTTCTAGCATTACTTAGGGAAAATGGTAATGTCTTTGCCATCTGATCTTGTGATACCATCACTGGTATCTATCTCAGAAATTCTCATGAAGTCCCCAAGGAGACACGCATAAGGAAGTTCAATTCACTTTGGCTTGTGGAGCCAGCCTGGGTGTCTACCCCTGTGGAATACATAGGTTAGGAAAATAGTATGGCTGACTGGAAAATGGGAGGGCATGCCTGTAATCCTAGCTACTCAGGAGGCTGAAGTGGGGTGATTGCAAGTTTGAGGCTGGTCTGGGCAACTTAGTGAGATACCGTTTCAAGATAAAATTTAAAAAGAGGGCTGGAGGTTTAGCTCAGTGGCCTAAGTGCCTGCCTGGCAAGCACAAGGTTGTGAGTTCAATCCCTGGTTAAAAAAAAAAAATCCTTAAAAAGAGCTGGGAAGCCACATATGGTGGCACACACCTGTGATCCCAGCGCTCAGGAAGTTGAGGCAGGAGGACTGCCTTGAGTTCAAGCCAGCCTGAGCTACACAGCAAGACCCTGTCTCAAAAAGACAATACATAAATAAAAAAATTTAAAACTACATGCAGACAGACAGACAAATAAAAAGAGCTGGGGATGTAGCTCAGTGGTAGAGCATTTGCTTGATATGTTTGTGTAAGGGACTGGGTTCAATCCCCAGCACAGAAAAAAAAAAGTTATGGATGAATCATTCAGCATAGTCATCATGGAAGTAGTGATACACATATATGCACAACAACAACAACATAGATCTTAAAAATACAGAACTAAATCTGTGTATAGTGGTACTCTGGGAGTCTAGGGCAGGAGGACTACAAATTCAAGCTCATCCTGGGCAACCTAGTGATTTATTGAGACCCTGTCGCAATAAAAAAATAAATAATGGACTGGGAGGAATGTAGCTCAGTTTAAATATCCTGGGTTCAGTCCCCAGTGCCACAAAAGGAACACAATTGATCAGCGAAAAGAATGAGGTTTAACAATGCTTTTTATTAGTAAAATGCATACATTCAAAGCAGCGTGACATCCTTAGCAAGGATGTGCACCTTTTTTGGGACGTGGAGCAAGCACCTTTGAATGTCTGCGGGCAGGAGCGCTGATAGGAGGTGGCTGAAAGGAGAGTGCAGGATGAGCTGGAAAATAACACCTGTGAGAGGCCTTGTAGCCTCGCGTGGGACAGAGATGCTAACACATGCCACCATTTGATTAGCCTGAGTCCCAGGGAGGGGCAAAAAATAAATAAATAAAATAAAATAAAGACCACTCCAGAATGAAATCCGACTCAGCTACTCATGAGCTTGTGATCCTGGGCAGGAAATAGCACAGAACCTCCGGGGACTTGGCATTCTCACCTTTCAGTGGGGATAATACCCAGCGTGGTTGTGGGGAACTATGATCATGTGGGACAGAGGTCCTGGCAGCACTGGGGTTCAGTAAATAATAATAACATCCATGATGGGACATCTTCCTCCCCAATAGTGGTCCAGGCTTCAGCTCTGCAAGAGTCACAGACCAGCTTGGTGTCAACACCTCTTGCTTCACTCCCGTGAGCCCTGGCTCTGTTATCTTCCTGGCCTCTTCCTCTGTTTGCCAGTTTAAAAAGGAGAGATTTGCAAGGCAGGGAGACAGCTGATGATTGTATATTTATATGTGTAGGTTTCTCTATTTATTTTTGTTTATTTTGATTAGAAAACAGCTCCTCATCTTGTACTGAAGGCCTCTCCCTTTGGATCAATACTTTAGTTAGGGCTTTTGAGAAATGAAATTTATATTCACGCCCCACCGTTCCCTTAGTAACAATCTCCCGCAATCAGATCTGCTCTCTGGTGGAAATGGCCTTTGGAAAGCGTTGTGCGGAGCACAGTTGCACAATCTTACCTTTGCCAGAAACTGTTTTCTGATGTAGCCAGTATCTTTTCCAGAAAAAAAAAATTAACTACATTTAAGCAGACTTAACAAGGTCCTAAAATAGATATAAAGTGGTTTCACCCTGCAAGGGGAATTCTTAAAATACTGAAGTACTGTTTTTAAGCATAGTCGAGTACTTCAGAAACACTCATTTACATTGCAAACAATTTCCATGCTAATTACAAATGATACCTTCTCAACCATTAGGTAATATTTTGCATACTATTTGCACCTGAAATAAACACAATTATTTTTCTTTCTCCTCCTCTTCTTCCCTTCTCCTTTCTTCCAATGTTCATTCCTTCAGAATGACCTTCTGCCTGGGATGGCAGCTTAGGTGTAGGGCACCTCCCTAGCAGGTGTGAGGCCCTGGATTTGATCCACCCTACCGCAAAAACAAGACACCTCTTCCACAATTCTTCCAGATTCACACTTTTATTGTATTTCAGGTGTGAATTTGAGGATCTGATTCCATAGTATTGAGACAAAAACAAAGATTTATCACGTGTCAAAACAGGAAGTTTCGGACTCTCTGTGTGCAATAAATCTCTTAAACACTCTACCCTTTGAACCCTCACCCATTGAGTTTCCTCATTTTAATAAGGAAAGTTGAAGCACCTATGGCCCCTCAAAGACAGGTGCCCCTTCTACACCTCCCCCTCTGCCACCTCCACCTCCTCTTCTAGGTCACACTTTCAGCATCCTTGCTCATTTTTGGTTTGTTTGTTTGTTTGTTTGTTGAAACAGGGTGCTGTTTTGTTGTCCAGGCTGGTCGTGAACATCTGGATCCAAATAATCCTCCTGCCTTAGCCTCCCTAGTAGTTCGGGCTGTAGGCTCTGGCTAGGTTCCTCCAATGTCCCTTTCCCCTTCTGACTGAATGAATCCCCAACTCACCTTTGTCTATCACCTCCTTCTCACCAGAGTGTAACTTGCCACAGACAGAAACCCATACCCCTCCAACCACCCTGATGGCTCTCCCTTCTGTCCCCTTATGGTCATATCTTTTGGGAAAGTCTATGCTTGCTCACCTCCCACTCACTCATCTGCCCACTGCCTTCTGGCTTTGCCATGGAAACTGATCTCTTGGAGGTTACCACTGGCCTCCCTGTTGCTAAATCTAGTAGACCCTTCTTGGCCCTTCCTTATTTAGCTGACCTCTCAGCAACATTTGGCACTGCTGACATGCCTGCCTCTGGCTTTCCTCTCACCCACTGCAGGTCTCCCTTCCCCTTCCCTGGAGGGGCTCCTTCTCCTCTTTCTTTTCCTCTAAAAATGTTGGCATTCCTGGCACTCTGGCCTGGATCTTCTTTTCCTTTGGCACATACCTCCTGGGTGAGTTCATCATACCTTAGCAACACAAATTATTTCTAAATCTGTATCTTGGGTCTGGACCCCGCTCCTAAATTCTAGCACACAAGATTCAGCTTTCTGGGTTTCCTTGGATGGCTCCTAGGCATCTCAAACTCATCATGGCTAAAATCTGCTCCAGCCATCCACAATCAGGGAACATTTTTCCTAGCCAAGCAAACACATGAACTTCATTCATAACTTTCTGCTCCCTATCACTAGCATCTCTGTACCCCCACTCAGTCAGTTGAACACAAACCTGATCATCTTGCCTTCCAGTCATTTCCCAACTCCATCTCTCTCCATCATCACCCAGGTTCCAGAAACCTGCACACTCACTTATCCCATCCTGTCCTTGCAACTTGGAGAAGTCCTTCTAAACCAGGAATTGTCATTCTACTGCACCCTCTGCAGAATGTGCTCATCCTCATGCAAAGGTTCAGACTCCTTAACAAGCTCTTGCTTGATCTGAGCTGGTTCACATCTTAGGCCACGTTCTCCTTTGCGGTGATCCAGCCCCACTGGACTTCTTTCCAGCTCTTTAATCCTACAGTTCCCTTCTGGCTCCGGGCTTTGCACATACTGTCCCCTGTGTATGGGACAGGCATAGCCTGACTGATTTGCATTCATTAATAAATGTGTGGGTGGTGTGGACTGGACCTTGGAGAGAAGCAGACGTGGGTTTGAATTCCAGTGCTATCATTTTCCAAGTTGTATAACAAGCCTTGCAACCAACCTCTCTGTGCCTTGGTGTCCTTATCAGTAGAAAGTGGTATCATAAGACCTATCATAAGAGAAACATTAGTTTCTCTTTTCAGAGAAACTCCTCCAGCTCACAGGCTTTTTCTGGGAACTGCCCTCTTCCCTGTTCATAGAGGGGACAGCCTACAGGTACCAATAACTGGGCCAGAAGTGAGCCCCTGACCCAAGCTGGACCACATTTTCTACCTACCTCTAGGAACTATGCTCCAGAGAGTCTCAAGCCAGACATGATGGCACATGCCTCTAATCACAGCACTCAGGAGGCTGAGGCAAGAGGATTGCCATGAGTTTGAGGCCACCCTGAGCTACATAGTGAGTTCAAGACCAGCTTGAGTTATATAGCAAGACCCTATCTCAAAACAAAACAAAACAAAACAAAACAAAACGACAGAGTGTCTTAAAAAAAAAAAAAAAGACTTGGGCTGTAGCTCAGTATGAAGGCCCTGGATTCAATTCCCAGCGCTAAAAAAAAAAAAATGGTGTTCCCCTTAGTAGACAGGATTCCAGTAACTGGGAACCAACAAAGTCCTAAGTAATTTATCCATCTTGCAAAAAGTTACTATGAAAATCAGAAAGTAGATAAGAGATATTTAATAACTAGCAACATTATTATTAACATGTACTAAATGAATGCATGAGGCAAAGACTCAGGAGTATACATTGGAACTCTCAGCACCCATTTCTGTACAGTTATTTCAGAAATAGGGCTCAGTGCTCAGCATTATGTTATTCTATGAACACACATACATACAAGTATACATACGTGTATACATAACCTCAATATACACGTATGTATACTTGTATATGTATATAACCTCAAGCTTCTCTCTAAATATAATATATAATATACTGTGCATAATGTATGTATGTTATCTATATTTTCCTCCCTGAGCCAGGGTCTTGCTCTGTTGCCCAGGCTTGTCTTAAACTCCTTGGCTCAAGTGATCTTCCTGCCTCAGTCTCCCAACTGCTGGGACTGCAGGAGGTCACCACTGCACCCAACTGTATATTTTTAATTGAAAAGGCAAAGTACAATGTTTTGGTTGCTTTGAAAAAAAGGGAAATTTTTCACACATAATCTTCTTACTCCATCAAATTGAAACTTTTTTCCCAGTGCATATATACTTCACATATTTATAATCACGGTACACATTCCATTTCATATCTGGTATTTCTCATTTAATATATAAACATTTAAATATTTCTACACAGACTTTGTAATCACCTTAAAGATTTGTGTAATATTTAATATATATTATGTAGTTTATAAAGCCATTTCCTTTAGAGGCATGTTTTCTCTTTTTTTCTATCATAAATCACACTACGATATATATTTGTGTGGAGAAGACTATTTAAAACCAATATACATGTGGTCATTTTTTAAAATATTGACATTGATAATCAAGGAGAATATTTAGGTTGGGGGTATAACTCAGTGGTAGAGCACTTACCTAGTATGCATGAAATTCCGGTTCAGTCCCCGACACTGAAGAGGAGGAGGAGGAGAAGAGAGAAGGAAATATTTATAATTTATAATTTCACCAGACAAAGAGAACTGTTGTAAATATGTTGCTATATAACTTTCCAACTCTTATTATTAATTTTTTATAAATGTTAAATTATATGGCGTGTGTTTTGTAACCTGCTCTTCTCACACCCCAATTGTATATCATAAATGTCTTTTGGTGTCATCTTTCTTTCTTTCTTTCTTTCTTTCTTTCTTTCTTTCTGTTTTTTCATTTCTGTGTGTGTGTGTGTGTGTGTGTGTGTGTGGGTGGGTGGGTGCACTGAGAAGATGGAACACAGAGCTTCATGAATACTAACTTCATACTTTACCACTGACCTATACCTCCAGGCCCCATTAAATATTTTTCTGCACTTTATATCATACACCCTATAGGAACAATTCTCTATTTTGAACATTTATTTGTCTTCAGTACTTTAATGTTTTGGGTGAAACTTTGATGGTGTTGCCTGAGTTGTCTCTTGGTCAGTACTTTATGCAGACTACTTCCCTAGAATGAATTCCTGCCACTGGAATTGTACAGCCAAGAAGCATGTAGAGATCCTTGGGATGATTCCTAAGAAAGAGATTATGAGGTCCAAGATTTTAAAAATGTTTCAGGCTTTTTGCTGTGTTGCTGTTCTACTCTCAAAAAAAAGTGTCAATTTGTGGAAGTTGAATTTTAGGGAGGAAGAGTTTTTTGTCCTCTCAGACTTAACCCTGTGGAAAGTCAAATGGCATGCACCAAGCTTTGGGGGCCAGCTCTTAGGTCCTCCCCATGTCTCCCTTGCAGTACTAGGAATTCCAAGGTCCTGGCAAGCACAAGATCCTGAGTTCCATTCCCAGTACCAAAAAAGAAAAAAAAACAAAAAACAAAAAAACCCGGGTTCCAGGTGCTGCTTCCAGATTTTACTGACTAAATGATTCAGGAAGTCACGTGGGTTTTCTGAGCCCTCAGTTTGCCCCAATCAGTGTACGTGGCCTAGAGACTCACTGTTTGTCTTGGAGTTAAGGAGAAATACTAAGTCAGTTATAAAGCAATACTCTAAACCATGCCTTTGTTTAGCCCCAAAGGAAACAATGATGTAGTTTGCATGCTTGTTTTTCTTTCTCTGGTACTAGGGATCAAATCCAGGACCTTCACACTGAACTACATTCCAGATCTTTTTTTTTTTTTTTTTTTTTTTTGAGACTGGGTAACGATAATTCACTAGGTTGCCAGGCTGCGCTCAATCTTGAGATTCTGTTGCCTCATCCTCTCAGTATGTGGGATTACAGGTGTGTGTCACCATATCCAGCTGGGTTTCCTTTCTGAAAAAACGATAGAGACATAGTGGCAGTTAATCAGGGGATTTCTCCCAACAAGCCTCAGCTCTTTCCTGAGGGGTTTTGTGAGTTCTCCTCAGCAGGTTGGGTGGAGCAGGAGTGAGCCTCCGTAATCAGACTTCCCCTGGCCCTTGGCTAGACTATGGTGAGCCCTACATCAGAACGCTGCAACAGAAGTGTTGGGGCTCATTGGTTTTAAGCAACAACCCCTTTCTCCCCCAACCCAAGGCAGGGTTCCCATGACGACAGCATGCCTGGAAGGGATCAGCTTGGGGAGAAACAGATTTTGCTGCAAGGAAAAATCTAGCTGAAGCCACAGGCAGGGCAACCTGGGACAAGGGCTTGGGCAAGAACCACGAGGTGTGAGTGTCAGCTCTGTGCTGTGTACTATGATGTCATAATAAAGTGTGTTCCGTGTGTATTGACAGTTTGATTCTCATAACAAACTTACCTACCTACCCATACGAGGTGCCTTCATTATCCCTGAAGGGTAGGTGAGGAGACAGAGGTTGGTCACATTAAAAGACTGCAGTCGGATTTCAGCGTCAGCATTACCAACTTCTCCGAAGTCATAACTCTCACTCCTCAACTTTTGACAATTGATAAAGGACAGTTTTTATTCCATCTTCACACAGATTTTGCAAGATGAAAACTTATTATTCCCATATTCTAGATGAGGAACCTAAATGTTGGAGAGATTAAGTGATGGGTCCCAAATCACAGCTGGCAAGTAAAAGAGCTGGGACTTGAACTCAGAGTTATCTAAATCCAAAGCCCAGGTTTTTTCTCTACCATGGTGTCGGAAATAGATCTGGACTTTTGCGTCTTCTCATGGCTCCACTTGCCTGGATGCTTCACCGAAAGTGCTGGAGCATGCCTATGATCCTAGCACTCAGGAGGCACAGGCAGGAGGATCACCCTGAGTTCAAGGCCAGCCTGGGCTGTGTATCAAGTTCAAAGCCAGCTTGTCTCAAAAAAAAGAGAAAAGGCTTCTGAGGAGAGTCATGGTTGGTCAGGGTAGCTTCAGGGATGTGAGTGGGCCATATTCTCTTGCCTGTAGTGCCATGCCAACATCTTCCAACATGTGCATACTCGTGCCTATGCACACACACATGCACGCATGCTCGTGCGGGCATGAAAACAGGCCCAGGCAAGCCAGCACTGCCTCCTCGCAGCCAGAAATGGGCCCACCTACTTGTAACAGGCTTCCAGGCAGGTGAACCTGCCCACACTTGCTCACCTCACCTGGAAGAGGCTGCTAGAAGGGCTATCTCCCCATTCCAACTCATTTTGCAGAAACTACTAGGGATTCCAGGGGGGGGGGAATCTTCTAGAAGAAAAATGACTCATATTTTGAAATTTTTATATCTAAACAAATGGGGATTCTAAATGTCATAACCCAAAGCCTAGACTGCTTGGGGTAGAAAACATTCCATCATCTCTAAAGGACACTTTCTCTATTGTTCCAGTGGTTTGGGTATTTTTTGTTTTTGATGCTGATGGTGATTGAACCAAAGGCCTCACATACATAAGCACTAGTATTCATTTTTTATTTAATATATATCACTTGTGCCGTTTTTTACTTAACACCTATGCCCTGATTTGATTCTTTACAAGATGGTGGTTTTTAGTTTTTAAGTCTCCCATTCCCCATGGCAAATACAGTGTGCTTTTGTCTAAACATCCATCCCTAAACTACCTGTCTTTCTATTACATCTCTGACAGATTATTCTAAACTCTCAACTGGGAGCTTACCTCTAAGGTCTTGAATAAAATCTTAACATTGACATAACATAGTCATTCCATGAGGTTGATCGTACGTGTTTATTCGCAAAGGCAGGACACAAAGGTGCACTTAGAACCACACTTTCCCATCTTGACAGAGTGAAGGGAGGCCACAGAGGCCTTGTGTCCACCAAGTTCCCTCCCTCTCAGAGAGAAAGCTTACCCACTTTTGGCTGCTGGAAATGCAGTTCTTTGTGTCCTCTCCCCAGCTTCATCAGTCTGACCATCAACCATCTAATGTCTCCAAAAAGAATTAGAAAGCACCTGAAAGGCTTGGATACCGCAGCTTCCCCCAGTCTCTGGCAGCTCCTGCCATGCATAGGCATCAGCCCCATTTCTGTTCTGCATCAAACTGCCAAAGGTTCGGTGGTATATGGAGCACCCACAACCTCCAAATTTCTCACCTGGGTAGAATCTAGGCTTGTAGTCTTTCTTTGGGGAGGCCCATCTATCCATTCCCAGGACAGCATAGACTCCAGAATAAAGGGGACCTGAGAGGAGGCTACAGACTTGGGGAAAAGATGGGTAAGGAGCAAAGAGATGGGGGCTGACCTAGGTGGAGTAGGGAAGTCAGAGTGGGGGACCAGGGACCAAATAAATTAGTCTCCTTTCCTCTTATTTTTCCTCTTGCAGAGGCAAGGGGAATACCTTATTGCTATCTCGAGTCTGCGTCCGGGCGTGCCTCCCGCCCTCTGTCTGGCATGGGTGCATGGTGAGCATGTAGTAAGTGCACACTACAGTGGTGGTTGTATTGATGAGATGACAGCATAGCACTCAGTCTGCAAAGTCCAGACTTCTGTCTCTCCCACCCCCTGGGAAATTCATAAATAAATCCCTGGACCTGTTCCAAGAAGAATTTCAAGCCTTCTCGGCGCAAGTGTGTGTTTCCAGAAACACAACAATTTTATATGATGCCTGGTGTGCAAACTCCTAAGCAACACACAGTGAAGAGTGAGGATTGGGCATGGCAAAAATGAAAGTGGATGAAGCAGGTATGGCTGGGTCAGAATGGGCCAGAAAAGCAGCAGTCAAGGGCAGCAGCAGCAGTTTGAGCTTGGCTATGCAGCTGGCGGCTGGTAACCTGGCTCCCCAGACACCCAGTCTGCCCCGGGGCTCAGATGCCCCGCCTCCCCTCCCCCACCCAGGCCTTTGGCAGGATCCTCCACCAGGATTTTGCAAAATGCTGGGGTCTTAAAATAGCAAAACACACACACACACACACACACACACACACTATTTCTGTGCCACAGAATAAAGATAAAAAAACTAATGGAGAGGACTCCAAGGTATCTTCCAGAGGCCAAATAGGAAACAAGGATGGACACTTAGTGTAAGGAAGGGGCTGGAGGGACAAAACAGAGGAAACAAGACAGAGCCTTTGTCTGGGGGTGTGTGACAAGATGACAGGGTTAATTGTCATGTCTGAAGTATGTGTGGGAACATGTGTGTGCACACGTGCGCATGCGTTGCTAGGATGATGAAACCAAAGGCTGTATTGGTGTGACCAGTTTGACAAGGTGAATCTGTATTTTCCTCTTGGACTGGGAACTCCTGCAAGGAAGAACTGAGAACTTTCATGTACTCATTGCCAGGTCCTGTCCTACTTCCTGGCATGTAGATATTTAACACATGCTCCCAGAGTAAATAAATGAGGGCTGGATCCATGGATTTCCTAGAATACAGAAGAGCAGTGGTAAGGATAGTCAAGCTGCAAATGGCAAAATTAGAAAAGGATACCCCAAAGTTAGAAGATTTGCTGAATCAAGTATGAGTTAAATGTTGAGAGGGAACCCGAAGTGACAGCTGCCATGGTGGGTTTATGTCCTGTCTGGAGAAGACAAAATGAACACACAGAGGGGTGAAGCCACCTGGAGAAGCTGGTGTTGCAGCTAGGCTCACGGACTGCAAGGACAAACATGCTCCAGTGAGTGAAAATGCAAGAGGATTTCCTGGGAGGACAGATGGGAATCTCAGAGAACTCAGTAGAGGGAAATGCAGCCAGATTTCAGGGGCTCCACGAAAACACTGAACTTAGTATGTGCTGGGACTATTTGACTGCTAGGGCAAGACTGGAGGGTCCACATGCACAAGAACACAGCCACAGACACTTGAGGTGAACTAGCTCTTTCTCCAGCTCTCCTGAGTCCCTGGCCTCTCATTCCCTTGTGCTTGTCCCACCTCCTGTCTTGCCTCACCCTGCAAGGTGACTTCTAGGCATTAGTATTCTGTGCCTTTCATCATCAAAATATGTGTCTGCACCTTTGTCACTTAAATACTTACCAGAAAGAACTTCCAGTTGGGTGTGGTGGTGAACACCTGTAATCCTAGCACTCAGGAGGCTGAGACAGGAGGATCATTGCAAATTGGAGACCAGCCTGGGCTACAAAATGAGCTCCAGGCCAGCTTGAACTATGTGACAAGATTCTGCTTCAAAAAGACCAAAAAAAAAAAAAAGAAAGAAAGAAAAAAAAAGAAAAAGGACTTCAGTGGCTGAACCAATCTACCTAGTGTTTTTTTTTTTTTTTTTTTTGGCAGTACTGGGGATTGAACCTAGAACCTTCACACTGAGCTACATTCCCAGCTTTTAAAAAATTTTTAAAATTTTGTGACAGGGCCCAGGTAAGTAACTAAATTGCCCAGGCTGTCTCTAACTTGTGATCCTCCTACTTCAAGGCCCCCAGAGTTCTGGGATTATGGGTATGTGCCCCCTTGCGCAGCTCTAGTTACTGCTTTCTCTTTGTTCAGGTATCCAGCTCTGGTGCTATCAGCTGTGGGAGGAAGCACACCATACTGTCTCCTAGGAGAAGGGGTGGCAGCTGGAAGCACTGGACTCTTGTGATCTAAGGAGGAGGAAAACTTCATGCATGTGTGCATGTGTTTAAAGGGTGGGAGGAGAAAGGGCAAGACACTAAGACATTAGAGGAGATGTCAGGATGGGGGTTTGTTGAGTGACCTTGTGCTGTCTCAGCTCCTCATCTCTATGGTGGGGTAATACTGCTACCTGTCTCAGAGGGTTACTATGAACACTAATGAATAACCTGGGTACAATTCTAAAGAGAGTTAGTACGTGGTCTCTGAATACTGTTTTTATGGTTTGTAAATTCTCACTATGCAGAAATTTTGACTGCCAGTTTAAGCCCTGTCCTAGATCAGACCTTTCCTTTCCTTTCCTTTCCCTTCCTTTTCTCTTTCTTTCCTTCTTCTCTTCTCTTTTCTTCTCCTCTCCTCCTCTTCTCTTCTCTTCCTTTATTTTTTCTCTTCTTTTCTTTTTTCTTTGGTACCAGGGATCAAACTCATGACCTTGTACTTGCTAGGCAGGTGCTTAAGCCACTGAGCTAAATCCCTGGCCCTTTTCTCTTTTTTTCATGGTCCTCGGTTTCCCCATATGTGAAACAACAGAGTCAGAGTAAAGAATTTCAAAACTCTCCTCTAGGTTTAAAACATCATGATTTTATGTGTCAGAGAGGCTACATGTTCTGGATGAAGCCAGCTGACCCAAATCCAGAGGGCTTTTTTGGAACATGGGCTTGCCACAGTGTGCCTAGGGAACTGAGGGAGAGTGGCCAACAGCGGGGTTTCTAGCACTGCGGTACCAAAGATGTGTGCTATGGGATGCTGGCCTGGGACATCGCCCAGGGCATGCAGGAGAGGGGTGCCAGCCAGACAAGCAAAAGCTGCAAGGGCCGCAGCAGAAGGAGAATGGCTGGGAGAGTAGGACTGTTTGGCTACTGGGCATGCCCAGATAGAAACTGAAGCATGAATCATCAAGGTTGAGGGCATAGGGCCTATTTACCAAGGAGGCACTGGGGTGGAACGAGGTCAGCATGAGAGTTAGAAGAAAGAAGCCTCGCCTCTAAAGTTGTGCAACAGCCTCTGGAGCAGAAAGGGCAGAAAGCCTGGAGGTTTTCTTCAGGAACACCACAACTCAGTGCCTTCTCAAGGGACCACAGCACAGTCTGCAGGATACTGACTGTACCAGCTCCCTGACGCTGCATGGGGACTTTGGGCTTCTCTGGCCTGAAGCAGCTACTCTAATCAGTCTCCCATCCTCAGCCACCAGACACATCACATTTGAGTTCTTTTTCTTTTCTTTTTTTTTTTTCCAGGAATTGAACCCAGGACCTTGCTTTACCACTGAGCTACATGCCCAGCAGTTTTTAAATTTTATTTTGAAAAAGGGTCTCAGTAAGTTGCCCAAGCTGGCCTCAAACCCACAATCATCGTGCCTTAGCTGCTTGAGTAGCTGGGGCTTTAGGTGCACACATCTGACTTCAAGTTCTAACTTCCTTGCCCTCCCTCTGAGTCCTCTATCAACCTGGCCCATCTGTCTCTCCCACCCTGACACATCCTCACATCTGCTTCCATGCTAAGCCATGAAACTACACGACAAAGGCTTATTGTGACCTTGACTTTATGTTCTGCAAACCTGACAAGGGGGGCTCTTACAAATTCTTCTCTCTCTCTCTCTCTCTCTCTCTGTCTCTGAGCAACATCTCCAGCTCCTTTCTCTTTGAGTCAGGGTCTTGATAAATTGCTAAGCTGCCCAGCTGGACATGAATTTGTGATTTTTCTGCCTTGGATTCCCAGCATGCTGGGATTACAGGTGTATAACCAACCCAGCCATTCTCTCAACCTGGAATATGTACACTCTTTCTCTTCTACTAGTGAATGGTATAAATTCATAAGTAATCTACACTTTATTTAACCCTTACTTTTTAATTTAATTTTTTTAAAGACAGGTTCTCTTTGTGTAGTTCAGGCTGGTCTTGAACTTACTATGTAGCCCAGCCTGGCCTCAGACTCATGGCAATCCTCCTGCTTCAAGCTACCCAGTGCTAGGATTATATATGTATGCCACTATGCCCAGTAAATACTTACTTTTAAAAGACATTTTCTAAGCATACAATCCTAAATTGACTGTTATTTTTCTCTCAGTCCTATTTGGTAATATGATTCTGGATTTTTTGACTATGTCAATTATATTTCTTGGGATATTGTCTATGAGAATTTCTGATAGTCCAAGTTGAAAGTGGGTTCCTCTAGAGATGATTTGCTCTTCTTTCTTCTAGGTACTACTAGAAAGTATTACTCGCTCAGGACCACTTGAATCTATACTGTGTAGTTTTTTGAACTCCCATACAGGGTGAATTTGAAATGAAAACAAATTATGGAGACCAGTTTTCAATTGAGTCCCAGGAAAGATTTCCCCCCATTCTTACTGTGTTTGGTTTAAATATGAAGTGTCCCTCAAAGATTCATATGTTGAGGGCTTGGTCCCTGTTATGGTTTGCATCTGGATGTCCCTCCAAAGCCTCATGCAGTTATGGGAGAGTACTTTTTGGAGGTTACTGAATCTAGAATTTGTGATTGATTCATTGTCTGGTGCTGGTGCTACACCCATCCTAGGTGGGTAGCTTACATACAATTTAAAGGGCAGAAAGAGTCTTCTCTCTCTCCTCCCCTTTTGCTCTTGTTGGTTTTTCTGTCTTCTGCCATCATGAACTGGAACTAGAGAGAAAGTAACTAAGATAATCCTCAACACAGGAATGTTCACAGGTGGTTCCACAGTGCACGGAGATGACTAAGCACTAACTTCCACAATGGGTTAACCCACTGATGAACTCAGAGGTGGCTGGATCTAGAGTATGTGATGCTGTGTTATGGATTAAAAACTGGTGGTCAACTTAATGCCAGCTGAATTAAATCAGCAGGGCACTGAACGTAAATGTTTTACCTGAGGAAAGTTGCCAGCATAAATAGAGAAGTGGAGAAGGAGAAGCTATGTGTTGATGCATTGAGGCATTGTGGGTTCTCCCAGGTGCTGCCACTTGAGCCATTGGTTCTCCTGGAGAAGTTCTGATCCTCACATCAAACATTGCTTTCTGGCTCCGGAGGGGAAGTCATGTGCCGCTTGGTCTCCAGGATGAACTTGTCATGCTGGATTCCTGGCATGTACTCAACTGTGCTTATCGTCGGAGGAGTTTGGGGCCTCCGTGGTGCTGAGGATGGCTGTGGTGCTTTTCAGGACAGCCCTGGTCTTTGTTTTGAGTGTGATTTCTCAGCTCCAGCTTAGAACCCTCAACCTACCAGCACAGCTCCTTCACCCTGCTGGTTTAGACTTTCTAGCTTCCACCACGGACCTTTGGGCCTTTCCAGCACAGATCCATAAAAGAGACTGGCATGAGTCTTTCTTGTGGGCTCTAGACCTCCAGAAGAACTTGTGGGAGGCACTGTCATAAGCTCTGGGTCTTCATCTGGACTTGTGGGACATTGCCGTGGGATTCAGGCACTTGGCTAAATATTCTATGGCTTTGGTGTTGTGGAGAGATTTCCTGCATTTTCTTGTGTTAACTCTGGGTGACCACCATAAAATAATATTATAAACTCCATGAACTGATTCTAATTGTTCTCTGTACAACCCCTGACTACAACATGCTGGGATTGATTCATGGTGCAATGCCAGGATTAAAGATGCTGGAATTAAGGGTGTGTGATTATTAAATTAGTCCACGATAGGTTTGGCACCCACCCTAAAATGGGTAGCCTAGAAAGGATGTAGAAGGGGGGAAGAAAGAAGCTGCTATTGTCCTCTTGTTCATTCCCTCTCTCTCTTCTTCCTGGTTGCCAGGAGGGAAGCAGTTTCCTTCCACCATGCCCTTCCATCATGGCATTGGAGCCAGCCAAAAGAAGCCTTTTCGCTTTGTGTTAGTGATTTTTTTCTTGTTCCTGAAACAAAATACCCAACACCCAAAGTTAAGGGAGGAAAGGTTTATTTCCTCACAGTTTGTAGAGGTTTCAGTCCATAGTCAGCTGACTCTAAGACAGGGTGGCAAGGCAGAGGGGCATCACAGGGGAGAAACAGTTCATGGCAGACAGAAGATGCTAAACGAAAGTGAACCCACAAGTGACAAGAGCAGTTTCTTTCTGCCCTCCCGCTTTTACATCCTATCTAGGCTACCCATTTTAGTGTGGGTGCCAAACCTATCGTGGACTAATTTAGTAATCACACACCCTTAATTCCAGCATCTTTAATCCTGGCATTGCACCATGAATCAACCCCAGCATCACACACTCTAGATCCAGCCACCTCTGCAAAAGTCCCTCTTATGACTACATGAAGCTTTGGCTGGGGATATCTAAACACAAGCCACACGTTCTTTAAATTATGTGTGTCAGGTATTTCATTCCAGCAATGGAAAGCTGACCAGATACACACCCACTACTGCAGTCCAAGTCAGATAATTTTCCTTGTAGTCTTCTGGAGGAATGAATGATTCCTAGGCTAGGGGTCTTCTGTGGTTCATAGCTTTTTGAAGAGTTTCGCTACATAGAATGAATCTGGACTTCATCTCCTGTATCCTATATCCTGCAATCTGCAAAAGGCAAAGTTGAAATGTAGCCAGTGTACAAATGCTCTGAAGATGAAAGCTTGATGACTTGCTTTCCTATCTCTCTCTTTCTCTCTCTCTCTCTCTCTCTCTCTCTCTCTCTCTCTCTCTCTCTCTGATACCAGGGATCAAACTCATGACCTCGCATTTGCCAGGTGGGTGCAGTGCCATTGAGCTACATCTCCACATTGCTTTCCTCTCTTTGTTCTTAATTTTTGTATTTGTGATCTAGAGATAAAACCTCGGGCTTCACAAATGCTAAACAAGCCCTTTATCACCGAGTAATATCCCTAACCTGTGCTTAATTTTTGATTTGTGTATTCTTTACTTTCTTGGTAGGTTATTGAGCGCTCGGAGTTGTTTTCAGCAGGAGGTTTGCTCAAAGTACCTGGTCTACCATTCTGAGGGAAATCCAAATCTCCTTATTAAATATAAATCATAGCAAAGTTCTTTTAAAGAATAGGGGCTGGGGATTTAGCTCAGCAGCATAAGCACCTGCCTGGCAAGTGTGAGGTTGTGAGTTCGATCCCTGGTACCTGAAAAGAAAAGAAACAAAAAAGAATAGCTGGCATTTTGCCTCCTTAAGCCTCCATTCCCATGCATTTGCAGCATTTCAAGTTAAGCCTCTAACCCATCTTCCTGTGAACCAGCAAGGAAAAACATCACCAGTGGCTTAAAATTATTGAACCCTTAAGATTCTTGCTCCTCATCTTACTCAGTCTCTTCCCAATACTGCTAGGGAACTCTTGAAAGCCTTTTCTGCCATGATTTCCCTGATTCTCAAGGTTCTCTTCCCAATTCTGTAACTGTACCTCCACTGTCTCTTCTTACCTATCATACTGCTGTACTTCCAGAATTCTTGTGCTTCCTTGAGATATTTGAACAACTATGAAATGCTGCTGAATTCTGAATCCACAACCCCAGATTCTCTGTATCTCTGAATCCATAGTTTAGGTTCCTTTCCAAATCAGTATGAACAATAGGGAACTCATTTTATCTTCCCAAATCTATCCTTCCTATTTTGTTGAAGGTAGCTGCCAGGCAGCTGGTCACCCAAGTCACCTCATCCTGAACTCCCCTTTCCTTACCTCCTGCATCCAAACAATCTTTTCGTTTCTATCTCTTTAAAATCTCTTGAAACTTTTGTTTTCCCATGTTCATTGTTGTTGCCTAGGGTTGAGTCTTCCTCTCATTTTGCCTGGACTACTAGAATTGCCTGTCTTTGGTTTCCTCACTGCCAATCTTACCTTTATCTAATATCCCCTGGTTCAGAAAAGTGATCTGCTTAAAAAAAATCACTTTATTCCCTGCTTAGAGCTTTTCTATGTGTACTGGAGAAAAATATTCCCTAACAGTGCATAAGTGTCTGCCTACTTTCCAGCGTAACTTTTCAGCTCTACCACTGGCCTCCTTCAACTTGTATCCTTAGGGTATGCTGCTATGCTACTCACATTTCCCACAAGTGCCAGGCAAAGTAGTCTTCTGCCACCTTCTCTCCCCACACTGGAGAGAAGTTTGATCTCCCACAAATCAGCTGTAGCATGGCCCTTTCATGACCTTTCCCAACTCCTCAGGTTTTCCATACAGAGTTGAATCATGCATGCTCTCTGCATGCTCCCATTGGCTCTTCAAAGGCTACATCATGGCATCTATAACCTATTATTGCTCTTTTCTTTCATGTTTGTCTCTATTAGATTGCCGGTTCCATGAGGGCAAGGACCAAGACTTATTCATGCCTATATGTTGTGCCTAGTATACCATATGTGCTCAATAAGTGCTTGTGGAAGAGATGATTGATCATGAGCTATCACCTTCTTGGGATTAATGATCCTGCTGTTCATCAAGACAAACCATGCTGACTCCTCTAAGTCGTGGTGTTTGTGTCTTGTGACCGAAATGGTAGCTGTCACATTGAGTAGTCTGGTCACAGGAGCCTGGTAATGGAGGGCAGGTTTTCTCCTGGTACCTCTGAGGAGTCCCATGACAAAGGGACACAGTACGGGAGGCAAGAAGTTTACAGGCCATGATGTGGGTCAAGTCCTAAGATTAAGGAAGCATATAAAAATAAACACTTGAGTAGAATATGGTTACAAAGGCTGAGAAGAGTGGGGAGGAGGGAAGGGAGAGAAAGGTTGATCAATAGGTACTGAGTTTTAGTTAGACAAGTTCTTAGTTTACATGGTAGGGTAACTATAGAAAATGACAATGTTCTATATATTTCAAAAAAGCTATAAGAAAGGATTTTGAATACTTTCACTACAAAGAAATGATGAGAAGACCAGATATATGCTTACTCACATTTGAGGATTACACAATATCTACATATATGGACACATCATGTGGTGCTCATCCAAAATATGTATACTTTTCATATGTCAATCAGAAAGAGATGTTTTGCTGAGACTTCAAGGATAGTGAGGAGGGCTAGAAAGAGGAGGCCTCCTGGCCCCAGCTGTGGGAGCACAGCAAAAGAGTAGAAGTATGAATCAAGCAGTCTTTCTCTGTAAGCTGAGACAGACATGTCATGTGGGGAAAGTCTAAGGCACTAATTCTTCTCCCCTGCCCCAGCAATTCTTACTTCTCACCTCAGCTGGGTCCTGAAGACCAGTCCCCAGAAAAGCATGAAATGTGGTTTTGAAAAAAATGCAGAACCAATGGGCTGTGGCTTTAACAACTAAGTATACAAACTTGGGCAAGTTGCTTACCTTCTGTGGGTCTCAGGCACCTCACCTGTAAATTGGGCACATTCTGACATGTCTCATCCACTTTGTATGACTGTGACAAAGTCCAAATAACAATAACAATAATAACAACAAAAACAACAACCATTCTTTTTCTATTGATTTCTATGTGTCAGAGACAATGGTAAGTGCCTTATATATAATATCTTGATCAATCCCCACAACATTTCTATAGAGATAGAACTATAAATTCAGTTTCACAGGTGAGTGAATTGAGATTTATGGAGGTAAAACATCTTGTCCAAAGTTAAGTGTTATCAAGTGAACAGACAAGGAAGGCATTTGGTCTATGGACCCTGCATTCTAGTTCCCTGGTCTATATTTCTACATAGGTGACTGAACTTACTGTCTGGGAGAAAAGCAATATGCCCCTTCTAGGACTTGTGGTCTTGCAGCCACAGTGGCAGCACTTAGCAGACAAAGATGGCTCCCTCACACTTGACCTCAAAGATATGCTCCAAAGAGGTTAACTTCTTCTTCCCAGTCACATGGGTTGGTGACCATCCTGGGTGGTATACTATTGCCCCCCAAATTCATGTGAAGCCTGAAGCCTGTGGACTTCCTTCCCCTTGACTGTCTTCTTTACCCCTAACTGCATCTTATGAAATGACTGGTGTCCATAAGAATTCCCAGCATTCAGGAGGCTGAGGTAAGAGGATCATTGCAAGTTCAAGACCAGCCTGGGCTACAAAGTGAGCTCAAGGCCATTTTGAATGGCATAGCAGACCCTGTCTCAAAAAGCCAATAAATAAATATATAAGAAAACTGGACACAGAGATACGGGTACATACTGTGACCTGCAATCCCAGCACTCAGGAGGCTGAAGCAGAAAGATCACTATGATTTCGAGGCCACCCAGCGCTACATAGGACAGTTCAAGGCCAAACTGAACTATACAGCCAGATCTTGTTTCAAAAAAAAAAACATACTTTAAGCATGTACTAATAAAACTCAAATGGAAAAAAGACCCCTCTCCCCAAAAAAAGAAATGAGAGAAATACAGGTACAGAAAGAACCCAGGAATGTAAAGACAGAAGCAGAAATTAAAGTGATGCTGCTACAGCCACAGAGTATGGAGAATTTGGGGAACCATTAGATGCTAAGAGAGTCATGGAAGGCTTGTCCTCTTGAGTCTTTAGAGAGACACAGCCATGCCAATACCATGGTTTCAGACTTATAGCTTTCAGAATGGTGACAGAATAAATTTCCCTGACTTAACGAACATTTGATTTGCAAACTTCCACAAGTATACTGTATAGGATTCACAAGTGTACTATGTAAGACTCATTTTGTCCAATTACAAATATTCTTCTGAAAAGGAACTCATTCATAAGTGGGGGACTTACAGTATTTAAATCCAACCAGTTCATGGTACTTTGGTAAGGCAGCCCCAAGAGATTCATATAGTACCCCACAGCTTAGAGACCAAAAGTGAATAGAGCATATTCTGAGAGACTGATTACATAGGCTTAGGTGGTGAGAGAGAGCAGAATGGAAATCAGGACCTTACTCACCCAGTTACACCAATAGACTTGTAGACTGTGCTTAGGCATGACTTTACACACACTGTGTGTGTGTGTGTGTGTTGTGTCTACAAAGCATGTCTGCTTGTTTTGTTCTGGATATGAAGATGGGAGCTCTTTAGAGGGTGACAACTGAGCACCTTGGTGAAGATTCATCTGAGAAATTTTCTTCCTGCCACTTGGCCTTCCTTCTACCCCAAGATCTCACATGATGAAACTGTGCCTCAGATTAAAACCTTGCCAGTCACATGGGTTGGTGACCATCCTGGGTGGTATACACAGCCAGTTTAGAAAGGGAAGCAGAACTTAGATCTAGAATTCTCTGGCTCCAAAGATGCTGTCCTTTTAATGATCTCAAACTAGAGAAAGTGAACTCTTCAGAAAGATACAGGGTAATTCGCTTCACCTTTTATAAACATTTTCCCCAAATTTGAAAGTAACGTTTGTTTGGAAAATATTTAGAAATTATTGAAATGTTTAAAGAAATGGTATAAATTATTATTGGCAATAATTACTAATATCTAGCACTTTCCAAAAAAGTCTTCTAGTCTTTTTTCTATGCAAATACATACTCTCAAAAAATTGAATGTAAATAGTTTTGTGGTTTGCTTTTTCATTTAACATTGTCTCATGTCAGTGCTTCTGTAAATGTGACTTTTTTTTTTTTTTTTTTTGGCGGCGTGAGAATCAAACCCAGGAGCGCTGGCACTCTGGGGAAGCACTGAGTCTCTACTATGGAGCTACACTCCAGTTTTTTTTTGTTTTTTTTTTTTTGAAACAGGATCTTGCTAAGTTCCCCGAAAGGCCTTGAACTTGTGATCCTCCTGCCCTAGCTCTCCGAATCGCTGAGGTTACAGTCATAAACACGATTTTAAATTACTGAGTAATGTTCCAGCACACAGATGGGCCATAATATATCTAAGCCTTTTATTGTTTCCTTGTTAGTTTCCAGCATTTTACAATAATAAAGCAAGAACATTTTGCGTAAATATTTAGCCTCATTATTTCCTGAAGACAGGGGATAATATTGGGTGAATGGGATGAATGTTTTAAGGCATCTGATATATAATGTCACATTGTTTACCAAAAAGGTTATACCTGCCTGCAGAATGTGCGTGCCCGGGGCAGCAGCCTTCGCAAGCCTGAGCGTCAACACGAATAAGCCTCGTTCTATTTAGAAAAGCACGGCACAGCTAGATCACACAGGTTGCTATGTGTTCAGAGCACTGCAACGGGAAGGACCCACAGGGAAACCAGTTAGGAAACCGTGGCTACGGTCCCAGTGGGACCTGGTGGGACTGGAGCGCAGGAGCAGGGATGGAAGAACCAGCACAGGCACACGGGGGCGGGGCTGGGCTGGGCCGGCGCTGATAAGGTAATTCTGCGCGGCGCCGCTGGCAGGCGAGGGAGGAGGCGGTGCTCCGCTCGGTCCTCCTCCGCAGCGACTCCAGAGGTTGGCCGATGCGCGAGCCCCTCCCACCTCCTTAATAAGGGACACTCCCCTTTAAGGCGGGCGGCCGCGCGCGCGCCCGGCCCCGCCCTTCGGGGGCGCGCGCGCCGGCCGCGGCGCCGGCCCCGCCGGGAGCGCACGTGCCGGCGCGGGGCGGAGGAGAGGCGGGCGGGAGCGGGGCCGCGGGAGGAGGGGAGGCGCCGGGGGCGCGCGCGCTGGGCGCTGCTGGGCTGCGGCGGCGGCGGCGGCGGCGGCGGCGGCGGCGGCGGCGGCGGTGGTTACTATGGCGGAGTCGGCCGGAGCCTCCTCCTTCTTTCCCCTAGTCGTCCTCCTGCTGGCCGGCAGCGGCGGGTCCGGGCCCCGGGGAATCCAGGGTGAGTCCCACGGCGGGGGCCGGGATGGAGAGGGCCGGGCGAGGCCTCGAGCCGCGGCCCCTGGGCGACCGGGCGCCCCCTCCCCACGCGCTCAATATGGCCGGGCGGGGGGCGCGGGAGAGTCGGGGTGACTCAGTCTGCCGCCCTGACCTCCGAGGCGCGGCCGCCCGGCAGCGACCGAGCTTGCGCCTGGCCCCTTGGGGACCTGAGCCTTGTTCCAGGCGGAACTGGATTCGGGAGCTCAGGGGTCGCGCTCCCAGCATCCCCATTTTAATAGAAGGGAGCCCCCGGCTTTCTTCCGCAGGATTTGAAGGTCCCTGGTTCCTGCCTTTCAGGATGTCCAGGGCCGGGGGCTTCATTCCCTACCACCAGATGCTCCTGGGGGCTTCTTTTCTCCCGCCAAGATTGTGGGGTTAGGCGATGGGGTCTTGTTTCTCCGAGGTTACAGATTGTCGAGAGCCTTTGCGCACCCTCGAGTATAGGGGAACAGGGGGACTCTAACCTTCCTTCAGCTCCGGCTCTTGTATGTCTCTGCCCTCCCTCTCCTACCTCTTGATGTTCTGGGAACAGGAGTCACATTTCCCCTTCGTTCAATCCCTTGCGTCCCACTGGGCAACACCCCCACCTCCAATTTAAAGCCTGTGGAAAAGCTGTCGAGGAAGTGGGACGAATACCAGACCCCCAAACCTTTTTGGAGGTTGGTCTTGGAGTCTCTCTAACCCTGTGAAATCTAGTTCCCAGCAGTTAATCTGAATGAAGGTGTATTTGCTTTCCTCCTGGCCTCCCCTACCCTGCCCCAGGGGGCCCATTCAGTTAATCACTTTGTGGATGCCTTTCAGGTGAAATCCTAGAACCTGCCTCCAACCCCCAAGATTATATTTAAAGATTCCACCTCTGGACCATTTCTGTGGTCTTTGGTCAATACTGTACTTATTTACCTTTACACACAATCCCTCTTCTCAGCCCTTCCCCACCCCTTACCTTCCAACCCCATAGCCTTCTGCTGGCCTGATCCACCCCCATCTTTCCTACTAGAGGTGGGGGACCTTTCTGTGGGACACCCCACATGGTGTATTATGAGCGTTTAGAAGCTGAGAAGAGGGGATGAAACCGTGGAATATTTCATTTGAGAGAATCCCTCAAATGTATTTTGGCATTGGGGTTGCACATGAAGGTTATATTTGGCAGTTACATTGAAGTGATTATTGACCCACAGATGGATCTGGGAGAGATGATCAGGATTGTGTTCCTCCCAGTGTACAAAGCCAGCTGCTTTAACTTCTCAGGAGCCCCTAACCTTCCAGCAATGGGAGACTTAAGTATGTGTTTTGGGGTTTTTTCTCAACACTAAAAATAATGATTCTCAGTCGGGTGCAGGCTTCCTTCATGAGCCATACCATCAAGAAAAGCCACCATGCTACTTTTGAGTCTCAAAAACAAGTTCATTATCTCCAGCTTTGATACTTGTTCCCAGTGGTGTGTAGCCTGTGCAGTGAGGTCTTTTGTTCACTGGCTAATGCTTCTGCTAGGTGTCTGTGTGTGTGTGTGTGTGTGTTTTCTTGGTATCACTGCTGTGTGGTGGGTCTTATAAACATGCTGAAGGTTCACAAACAGCACCTGATATTTGTAGTGAGATGATGGTTTTCATGAATAAAAACGTTGTAGGGACTTACTGTGGGCCATGGTTTTGGCATGTGTAGCACAATGTTATTTCTCTAGTGGGGTAGTAAAAATAGGACAATTCAACTAGGTTTGTCATTTTATGTGTGTATGAGTAAATTTTTAAATCCCTCAGGAATTTTTATCCTACCCCTAAGGTAACCAAGATTTTAAACACTTATTGCCTACTGATTTGGCTAGTGTCTGAGATTTTTCTTGTTGCGAGTCCAGTTAAGAATGTTTAAGTGATAATCCAACTGGTTCTAAATGGGGCTTTTTTTTTTTTTTTTTTTTGAGACGGTCTCACTATGTCATGCAGGCTAGCTTTAAATTTGCTTATGTAGTCTGGCCTTAAATGCATGGTGATCTTCCTGCCTCAGCCTCCCAAGTTATGGGATTATAGGCATGTGACACCATGCCCGGCAAGAGTTCATTTTTTGTAACCTTCCTAAAATGGATGTTTGTTGAGTTGAGGGTAGGTGGGCATAATAGGGAGTCGGTTTCTTTTTTTCAGTAAATGGGAAATTAGATTGTGTGTCCAGCAAACATTCTCAAAGGCCTTTAAAGTTCTTGGCCAGACACTACATTTTTTTCCGGGACACATTTAGTTGCCAACAGTGCATGTTATGGAGACCACTATTGCAAAAGGCTTAAAGTAAAACATCAGTTCTGGGAAAATAGAGTCTATGGGATGCAAGAGCTGATTTTTTTCCCCCTCCCTTCTGCATTTCCTAATATCTGCATAACCTGGAGAAGTGACAGAACCAGGCAGCTTTGGTGCCTCGTACTTACTTGGACATGATGTGAGAGCAGTAAGAGATAGGTGTTTCTGTTAATTAATGAATTCATTGAGACTTAGCAAAAGGACAGTGATAGGGAAAGTGAATTTCAGGCTAGAAACAGCATCCATTTGGTAGATATACCTTGCTTTAAGAACTAGCTTGAGAATTTTTGCGTTAGTATTTAAATGTAAAATTGAGTTAATAGCAGAACATGACATGTATTTCATAAGAGAGCAATAAAAGAGACATTTGAAGTTCTGATAGAAACATTTGGAATTTCTGTGAACAGACAAAAAATTTTTCAAGACAGGTCTTGTAATTTTTGTTGCATGGACATGGATTTGAAGTACAGTGGATATGAACTGTAGAGGAAAAGGGTCACTGATTAGCTTTGTTAAAATAGCTCCTGAATCAGATGTGATAAGGCATATTAAAGTGGCTGTTCTGGTTAAAGGTTAGAACCAGATGGAGGGAGGAGGCTGCTTTTTAGTCCCATAACTTTGCTTCCTTACAGGTTGTCCTTGAACAAATAACTTAGCCTGTTACTGCTTTAATTTTCCCCCAGAAAACTAATATTCTGTGGTCCTCTTAATGGGACATTTGTGAGACTGACTTACTGATAGCCGGTTGGCAGGGAGGTATTTTTAGACAGTTTCTGACTTCAATGAATAAGCAACGTTGGGTTACTTTTTATCTTATGAGGCAGAGTAACATACTCTGTGATTGATAGAGTACATGTCACAATGTAATTACTTTCTTCTTATTTGTGCTTTTTAAGTAGACTCATTTCAGATTTCTTCAAGTTAATTTCTCTCTTAGGCAGGCTTTTACTTCTTAGTCCAAGCAGCATACCTGTGCTAATTCAAAGACAGTCTGTAGGGAGTGACCTGCTTTAGGTTTTATTGGTTTGGCAACGTTATGCAACTCTGGGTATGTTTATGGCACTATGTAAATGTTACATAAGAACATGGAGGCTGAGAAGTGGCCAGAATGGTGACTGAACACAGGAAGGTTAGACTGAGGACTTCATCCAAAAGACCTTGGGAATCTGCAGTCAGTACAGGAAGAAGCTGCACTTTATTTTCCTCTAAAAACCTTTTTAGATGATTGTGTCTTTCAGGGGGACTGCTGTGTTATAAATACCGGTGAGCTAATTGTAACCTTGCTACCAAAATATGAATCAGTGAACGAGGAGCAGGGAGAGGAGGGGACATACTGCTTCTTTCAGCGTGTCCTGTTGAAGCTGCTTGTTGCATTTTGGAACATGAGTTGAATTACATTGCAGTCTGTTCTCATAATAACCCAGGAGCACAGGGTGTTGAAGTGGACTGGAATTTGCACTTTGTGGTGCTTTAGAGCCTCTTGATTTTGAAGGTTAAATTAAAATACAGGAGTGATTCTTTTGTTTTAATTTTGAAATCTTTATTGTTTACTGCTTAATTTTTGCTTGGAGCAGCAGAGTGGTAATTCTGGAATTCTGCCTCTGTGTTGAGTTCTACTGTTATTTGTTACAGTAGTTGATTTAAAAGAACTTTATCTCACTTTCTCTCAGTTTATAGCATCCTCTTCCTCTTTCTCCCTCTGGTGCTGGATGTGCTGCAGGCATGTGTGGCCCATCAGTCCCACCTGGGCTGGGAATGCCGAGACCTTTTAAGTAATCAGCTTTCAGAGCCTGTGGTTTCTGGCAATATAACTTGGATTTTGCTTTGCCTCATGGGCCTCATGGGCAGGCTCTCAGCTTTTGCTCTTGGATTTTCTCTCATGCATGGTTTAACCTACGCTTAGGCTTCAGAGGCACCATTGCATTTAGTTGGTCTGCTGACTTCTCTTGTAGAGCTCCAAATGTGGTCACCATCTTTATTGAAGTCTTTTTTTTTTTTTTCTCTTTTTTTTGTGTTGGGGATCAAAGTCATGACCTCGAATTTGCCAGGCAGGTGCTTATGCCATTGAGCTAAATCCCCAGCCAGTCTGCTGACTTCTGTGTCTAAGATAAATGGAGCACCAAGTACTGTTTCAGAATCTTTCTTTCCCTTATTGTAGAGTTGCCAGAATTTTTGGTTTAGCTGTGAATTTTCCATCCAAGCATTCTTACCTATTCTAGGTTTCAGAGACAGTGTCATTCAGGCAACTCTGATCATCTTTGGTTTTCTTCTCTCTACCCAGTCTTAAGCCTGCATTTGTCTTTCAAATATTTTGAATCTAGCATAATGAAAATAAGTAGCTCATGACCTCTAATATTTACAGTTGTGTACTCAATGTGATTGAAAAGTACAGTGACTTAAATCATTATTTTTCGTAGTTGTTTTGACTATGAGAACAGCCAGAAGTCTCTAGTGCCGGATCTGGTAAATAAGGTAGATGAGGACACACCATAAACCTATCTTTTCACTGGATGGCACTCGGTAGCAACATTTGCCATATTTTTTATCACACCTGTTTTAGTCACTTTTCTTGTTGCTAAGACAAAGTACCCCACACCTGAACTTTAAAGGAGAGGTTTATTTTGACTCTAGTTTCAGCCCTCTAGGGAGAGGGCTGACTCCACAGCAGAGGGACATTGTGGAGGAAAAGGTAATGAATGACCCATGGTGGTTGGGAAGCAGAGGGTGAGGGGCTGGGGGCTGAGATATGCCCTTCCAAGCCACTCCCCCACTGACCCACCTTTTCTGACCACGCCCCACATCCTGACAGCATGTGTAGGTGTAAACTCATTAGTGTATTTGCCTATAATCCCTGCACGAGGGGAGGCTGAGGCAGAGGATTATCACAAATTCAAGGCCAGCCTGGGCCACATAGTGAATTCAAGGTCAACTTGAACTGCATGGGGAGACCCTGTCTCAAAAAAAAGAAGAGGGCTGGGGATTTAGTTCAGCGGCCAAAGCACCTGCCTTGCAAGCCTGTGGTTGTGAGTTCAATCCCTGGTACCGATTTAAAAAAAAAAAAAGAACAACAAAACAAAAACTCTTTGATGGACTGATGATCCACTTATGAGTATAGTATTCCATGATTCAGTAGCCTCCCCAAACCCAGACATATGAGCACATGAGGCTTTAGGAGACATCTAGATATAGACCATAACACCTCATAAAGATGATCCTGAAAGAGGAATTCTAGAACTGCTTTAGAAAGTGGCAAGAAATATGGGATAAATGCATTTCAAATAAGGGGAATTAATGGCAGTATGTCTTTTACTGTAATGATTTTTAAAAATTTATATACATTTTGGTTATCATTTGTATAGATTTCTTTATTCAGTTGCATATGTGCCTGGCATGAGATAATAGCAGAATAAAATATATAAAAGTTCCCAAATCTCTACAGTTGTAAAACCTGAAATTGCAGTGTTTAAGGATGAAAATAAGCAAATGCAGTCGTCAGTCATGAGGATAGTGATGAAAACAGGAGTTAGAGTACTAGAGTGTACTTGGAATTACCATTTCACATTTGCCTTCATTGTTCCATCTATAAAATGGGACTGACATTCCTAGGTGTCCTTATTTATGGTGATTATGCTCTATAAAGTGACTGCTAACACTGAACTAGCCAGTGCTGAGCTATTGATCCTAGGAAAACTAGGAGTAGGTTCCTGTGAGCCTCCGGCCACAGCATTTTCATCAAATGATCAGTGTACAACCTTGTTTTATGTGTTTCTGCATAAAGACACTAATACTTATTATTGATTCATTAACTTTGAACTTGAACAAAAACAGCACTATAACTGATGCCTGAACCATGCTTACCTAACACACACTTGCTGTGTAAGACATCACTATCTTTTTGTGCTTGGAAATACTAGATATCCCTTCAGCACTATGCTTGGGGACCTTTTTTTTTTTTTTTTTTTTTTTTGAGATAGTCATTCTTTTTGTTGATGATTTTGTTATTTAAAATGATCCCCACTGAGGGTGACAGTGCATAACTATAATCTCAGCACTTGGGAGGCTGAGGCGGGAAGATCACCAGAGTTCAAGACCAGCCTTTTAAAGGCAGATTTCTCAGCTTATTGCAGAAGAGTAAAGCAGAGGTACTCCAATTAGCTTGGAAACAAGCTGACATCCTGCTTTGAATCAACTGGCACAAGGCAGAGAACTGTGGGCATACTGAGAGCTGAGAGTTATCCCTGACTACCAGTGATGGTGTGGGGGGTCAGGGACTTTGGTCCTTCTATTGCAAAGCAATGGATTTTGCTAACAGCTAGTAATTTTGGAAAAAGACCTAATCTCCAATGAGAAAATGTCTCATGTGTCCATTTTGTGGCCTGGTTATGCCTGTATCTTTTCATGGCCCCTTTTTTGCCTTCCTGTCCTCTGGAATGCTTTCTCTGTCCTCCTAGCTACACCCAGCATCCTCCAGCGGGACCTTTGTCAGTCTGTGTTTCCCAGTCTATATCCTCCCATGGAGGTTTGCATGGATTATTGTCTCTGCTTCTCCGTCCCACCACCTGCAAAAAGTTGATACTAGGAACCAGCTTATTCTTTACAGTCTTTATCTTTCCATGACTTTGGCCTGTCACAAAGCCTTGCATATTTTAAGTACTTAATACATTTGTTTTCATTGAATTTATTCATTCCTTTTCTAAGTAAAATACTGGGTACATAGTTCCAGTTCTGTCCTGCTCTAACTTATTTACTTACTTACTTTCTTTTTATGGACCAGTTCTCTGAATTGAGCCCAGTGGCTTCACACTGAGCTATATTCCTGGCCCCTTTTAATTTTTTTTTTTTTTTTTTTTTTTACTTTGAGATAGTGTCTCCCTAAATTATCCAGGCTGGGCTCAAACTTGTGATCCTCCTGTCTCAGCCTTACAGAGTACTGGGATTATAGATAGACAGGTGCCATCACAGCTGATTTTACATATGTGTGTGTGTATGTTTTTTTGTTGTTTTTTTTACCCAGTCACTCAAAAATGCAGTGAACATTTGTGAGTGACTCAGGACATAATAGTCTTCCTTACTCTCTTTCATCTCTGTTTATTTTACCACCTCATATTCCAGCCAAATGAACTTGATCTCAACCTTATTAGTTTCTCAGTTTTGGCTCATTTTTTTCATTTTCTCCATCATTCCTGTTGCCAGAAACAATTATTTGTATCCTTCTTCTCATTGAAATTGTAATGCATACTGTCTCCTCTCCACTTATCCATAGTACAGTAAATAGGTCAGGAAGAAAATACCAGTGATAAATATCCTCATGTCCTAATGAACTGGAAGTATGTCTACTTAAAAGCAGTAAAGAAATAAAACAATGGTTTTATATTTTATTATAAACTAAGTAAAGAATAAATAAACCATATTAGTGGTAGATAGTCTCAACAGATTATATGCACTTAGGGCCTAGGAACACTGGCCTCTTGATGCCACACATTCCAGTTTTATCCTGACATTCTCCTGGGTGGCAGGTGAGCCTTTGCTCTCTGATGATCAGGTATTTACAGCCAGTCATAAATTGCAATGACAGTATCCTTAGCATAAACATCAAGCATCTCTTTTGAGTGAGAACAAAGCTTTCATTCTCTAAATCCAAAGCTTAAAGTTGAACTTGTTTAAACAGCTCTGTTGGGTTGGATTTGTCTCCAAGGAGAATGTCAGAAAGGCAGTTGTAGAATGGTTATAGTGTGGAGCTGGCTTTTCAAACACCCTTCTCATGCACATCCCATTCCAAAATCTTTTCCCAGATTGAAATTAAATACCAAGCTTATCAAGTGTCTTATTGTTAAATCTGTGGAGCTTGCCCCCCCATACAAATAACTTCCTTTATTAAGTCAGTTATGTTTTTTTCATAAGCACTTTTTACCAGCAAATTTATTTTTTTTAGACATGTAGGTAAAATTTGACTTTATGGTAGCTCTTGGTGGTACTTGAGAGGTTTTTATTTTGTTTTAATGTATTTTAAAAATCTGTTTTGATGGTTGCAGAAAATAAAAATACAGTATAACTTTAGGGATTGTTTTTAATCAATAGCATGTGATTGCTTTACTGCTGCAAGATTTTTCTATTTAGGCTAAAGTTTGGGATGCCATGTCAGTTCTTAACTACTGCCTTCCCACCCTTTTTCTCCTAAGAGGACCAAACTTTTCTTCTTATTTTGTGACAGTTTAGTGTTGGACACCCCAATTTTTTACTCAAATCAGGATTTTCATAAACATTTTGACAGCTGCCTAGATCAATAGTATTGAACAGTCTTTTTTTTTTTAATTTATAAAGCACAGGAGACCACATACTATCCTATCTCCCTATGTTGAGAATCAAAACCAAGGCCTCATAAATAGCTAGGCAGTCACTGTACCACTGACCCACTTCCCCACTCAATCCTCATTTAAAAATGAAAATGTAGAGCCAAGTGTGGAGGTGCACACTTGAGAGGCTGAGGTTGGAGGGTTACCACAGATTTGAGGACAGTCTCAACTACATGGAGAGACCCTATCTCAAGAAAAAAAAAATGTAGGAATGTATAAAAAAAAAATGGGCTGGGGATTTAGCTCAGTGTTATAAGCGCCTGCCTGGCAAGTGTGAGGTTGTGAGTTCAATCCCCGGTACAAAAAAAAAAAAAGAATGAAAGTTGAGCAATTCTGGCAGAGCCTTCTCTATTCCTTAAATTATTAGGCCATGATTTATCAAACATAGTGCTATTCACCAGGCACTGTCGTAGAGTCCAGTCAAAAAAGGGTGGGAAGGACACTGGTTCCTTCCCTATGGAGCTCAGATTCCTGGGGCATTATGGAGAGTCTAGGGCGGCGATGGCAGACCATTTTGAATTTTCTGTGATACAGCCCAGTATGATGCACATGCCATAGGTTCACCACCACTGGATAGGAGTTTAGGAAAAACAAGATTTAAAAAACACTGTACTCCCAAGTTTTTTTCCCTCTGCATGTATTAAGGTTTTGGTTTTGTAATTTATGTTATACATCTTGTTTCATAAACCTGGGTTATGATAGTAATTGTGATAAAATGCATAGAACAAAAAATTTACTATTTTAAAGTATACAGTTCCATGCCATTAAGTACCTTCATAATGTGCAAACCATCATCACTATGTACTTTTTCCAGAACTTTCTTCTTCCTCCAAAAGAAAACCCTGTGCTCATTAAGCAGTTGCCTCCCCACCCACTCCACTTCCCTCTCAGCCAGCCCTTAACAACCACAAATCTCCTTTCTGGAGATTTTATATGGAATCATACAGCCAGGTGCTATAGAGCATGCCTGTGATCTCAGGACTTGGAAGGCTGAAGCTGGAGGATCACAAGTTTGAGTCCTGGCTGGGTAACTTAGTGAGACCTTTGCCTCAAAATTTAAAAAATAAACCATGCTGAACATGTAGCTCAGCACATAGTGCAGTTAATTCCCTAATAACACACATACATACACACAGAAATCATGTGTTACGTGGCTTTTTTCATTTAATATGGTGTTTTTAAGGTTTATCCATATATCAGTAGTTTACTTTTTATGGCTAAGTAATATTTCATTGTAGGAATATCCCACATTTTGTGTATCTGTTTATCATTTGATGAACATTTTGAATGGTTTTCTATTTTTGGCTATTGTGACTAGTGCTCCTAGGAATATCAATGTACAGATATTTTGGGGGGGTTGTTTCTTGAGACAGCATCTTGCTATGTAGTTCAGGCTGGCCATGTATCAGTATTTTGCCCAAGCTGGGCTCTGACTTGCGGTGAGTCTCCTACTTCAGCCTCCTAAGTGCTGGGATAACACGTGTGCACTATACCAGATGTACAAAGTTTTATCTGAACACTCATTTTCAGTTCTTTTCAACATACTCCAAGAAGTAGAATTGCTGGCTTATGTGGTAATTCTGTGTTTTACTTACCAAGGAACCATCAAATGTTTTTCCACAGTGCTGCACCATTTTATATCACTATTGGTAATATACAGGGGCTCCAGTTTCTCAAACTCTTTATCATCACTTGTTTTTAATTTTCTTACCGCCTTCCTAGTGGATATGAAGTAGTATCTCCATTTTTTATTTGAAATCGAAATGCATTTGAGATGGTAATAAATACCTTTTCATATGCTGGTTGACTATTTGTCATTTTTGGTAAAAAGTTCAAGTATTGGACCCAATTTTTAGTTGTTTTGTTGTCATTGAATTGTAGGAATTCTTTTTTTTTTTTGGACCAGGGATCAAACTCACGACCTCATGCTTGCAAGGTAGTCACTTAGGCCACTGAGCTAAATCCCCAACCCAGGAATTCTTTATATAGTATAAATACTAGACCATTATCAGATATGATTTGCAAATACTTTCTCCTATTCCGTGGTTTGTTTTTTGGTGGTTTGTTTTTTTTTTTTTTTGAATCAGGGATCAAACTCATGACCTCATGCCTGCTAAATCCCCAGCCCCCCGAACCCCCCCCCCGTGGGTTGTTTTTACTGTCAGTATTGTCTTTTGATACTTTTAATTAAGATAAAGTCTAATTTATTTTTCATTTGTTGTTTGTATTTTAAGTGTCATATCTAAGAAGCTATTGTCAAATCCAGTATCATACCCCTATTTTCTTCTAAGAGTTTTAGAAGGTTTAGACTTTCTCATGTATTTAGGTCTTTGATCTGTCTTAACTTTTGTACATGGTTTAAGGTAAGGGTCTTTGTTTTGCATATAGATATGCAGTTATGCAGCATCTTTTGGTGTTTTGATACTTGCTTTTTGAGACAGGGTCTATATAGTTCAGGCTGGCTTTGAATTCACTATGTAGCCAAGGCTGGCCTTGAACTCATGGCAATTCTCCTGCCTCGGCCTCCTAAGTGCTGGGATTACAAGTGTGCACCACCACACCTGGCCTACCATCGTTTATTGAAAAGACTTTTCGTTCCTCCTAAATGTTCTAAGCATGTGTGTTGAAAATCCATTGATCATAGATGTGTATTGTTTTACTTTACTCTCAGTTCTGTTCTATTGATCTGTATGTGTATACCACAGTGGTCGATAATTACAGCTTTATAAAAAGTTCAGAATTGGGAAGTGTGAGTCTCCAACTTGGTCCCCCCCCCCCACAAGATTATTTTGACTACTCAGGATTACCTGTGATTCTATGTGAATTTTAAGATCAGTTTTTCCATTTCTGCACTAAAAGGCCATTGAGATTCTGATAGAGAAATTGCACAGTCTCATCTTATATATACTTGTTATATAATATATAATCACATACTTAATATTCAGTGTATGATTATACATAATTTAATCTGTTGGATTCTGAGTATTTTAGTGATAGTCAATTCACACACCCCAATATATATATATATATATATATATATATATATATATTTTTTTTTTTTTTTTTTTTTTTTTGGTACTGGGGAATGGAACTCATGACCATGAGCTTACCAGGCAGGCGCTTACACCATTGAGCTATATCCCCGGCCCACCAAAGGAATTTTTTTTGGTGGGGGGGCATTGAACTCACGACCTCATGCTTGCCAGGCAGGCTCTTGTGCTGCTGAGCTAAATCCTCGGCCCCTAAGAATTCTTGTATTATTAATACTAAGAAACCCTGTACCATGCATCAGACATAATGGTATCTCCAGAGCAGGAATTGACACTTTTTTTTGTTTGGTTTGGTTTGGTTTTTGGTTCTGGGGATGGAACTCATAACCTCGTGCTCGATAGGCAGGTGCTTATGCTACTGAGCTAAATCCCTAACCCTTTAATTTTTTTTTTTTTTTTTTTTGGTTCTGGGGATTGAACTCATGACCTTGCGCTTGCCAGGCAGGTGCTTATGCCACTGAGCTAAATCCCCGGCCCTGGGGCAGGAATTAATTAAAGGGGCTCTTTGCCTCTGCCTTGTATATTTTGTATTTTGTGGTGTTTGAATTACCCCTCTTGATATACACACCCAACTGCTCCCGTTGTGGTGGCTAAAAATAAACAAACAAAAAATCTAGTGGAGATTAGTGTGTAACAGAACCAAAAATTAGCAAGTAATATTCATAACAGCGTTGGTAATGTTTACACTGATTGACATCCCTACTGAGTAGAATACCCTGAAATGAAATGCTAGAATTGGAAAGCTTAGCAGCAAATGAAGGCTTTGATGTACAAGATTAGATTTTGTCTTGGCTGGTGACTGGGTGAAAGGACAACAGTAGGTTGATGATGTGAGACCACAGATCTATGGGGAGGGCAGGCATGCGTTCTAGCACAGCATGAGGTAGAAGCTAGACCCAGTGGGGACAGTATTGAGAGTTCTCAGTGGGGTCTTTTCAACATAAGGTATAGTTTAGCAAGGAGAGGTGTAATGCAGATCACCTGACCAAGTTATCAAGCTTGGAGAAGCTTCAGAATTTGGTCAGACATTGTGACTGCAGGCTTTCAATAACCCAAACATGAACTATGGAGGAATATAGTAGTGGTTTTAAGAACCCACCTTTAGGATAGGCAATTGTAGAACTACAAGGAAATGCACTGAAGCCAGTGTTTCTTTCTTTCTTTGTTGTTTTTGAGCCAGGATCTCACTATGTAGTTCAGGCTGGCCTTAAATTTGAGGTGATTCTCCTGCCTCAGCCCCCCCAATAACTGGGTTTACATATGTGTGCCTCCACAACAGGCTTTAAGCCAGTGTTTAATGTTGAATTAAATCTGGTACAAAGTAATTGCAGTAAGTCTAGAGAAGAGACTGCTTAGTCTTTCCTGGACAGAGAAGAGTGTGCCAAAGATTGTAACTGTTGGGGTTGGATGAGCTAAGTGTTGAAGGGATAGGATGCTTACATAGGTCAGAAAAAAGAACTAGTCCCACAGAGACAGTTGGATGTTATGTGCCTTATTGTAATGAAAAACTTGAAAATGGGGCCGGGGATTTAACTCAGCAGCTCAAGCACTTGCCTGGGAAGTGCGAGTTCATGAGTTCGATTATCCCCCATCCCAAGAAAAGAAAAATCTGAACCTGAACCAAATCAACCCTATGGGTCTACTAGTTTATTGATAACACAAAGAAGAGAGGTACATGTTCAATGACATCATGAGGAGTCAGCACAATCTGAAATGTGGGAAACTATAGGACAAATAGCCTGTTTCCTTCAACAAAAGGTGAAATTAACAGCAGGGAGAAACCTATAAATTAAAAGAGGTTTAAGAGCTCTTTCAACCAAGTACAGGAAAAGGACCTTATTTGGATTCATATTTGAACAAATGAACTGTTACAAACGTTTTTTGACCCAGGGATATAGTTCAGTGGAACAGCACCTGCCCAGCAAGTTCGAGGTTGTGAATTCAATCTCCGGTACCAAAAAAAAAAAAAGTTTATATAATTGGGGACTTTTAAACATTGGGTATTTGAAACTATTAAGGCTATTGTCCATTATTCTTGGCATGATAATATTGTGAGAAGCTAAGTAATTTAAAATATTAGTAATTTGCAAAGTCAGGTGTGGCGGGAGGCTGATGCAGGAGGATCACTTCAAATCCAAGCCCAGCCTGGGCTATATAATGAGTTCAAGGTCAGCCCAAACTACATAGCAAGACCTTGTCTCAAAAAACCAAATACGTCATCCGGGGTTTAGATTAGCAGTCTAAGGGCCTGCCCTGGCAAGCATGAGGTCATAAGTTTGATCCCAGGTACAAAAAAATAAAAATAAACAAATAAATGAAGGAATAAAAATTTGCAGAAGTTTCCAATATCAATAACAAAAAAATTAAAACTACTTTAAAATATGAAAGCTTGCAGAATACCTGTTAGAGAATCATTGGCTGTTTGTAGTGAAAATATCTACAGTTAATACAAACTTGACTGTATAGACACTTGACAGAGAGCTTTATGTATTAATATAATGATATATACATCTTGGGGTCAGTAGATTCTGTTGTTCTACACATTTTATAATTGGGCAGATGAGGCCAGTGAGCTTAAGAAACTTACCTGGTATTGTTCAGCTAGCAAGTGATAGAACCAGGATTCAAATTGAGCTTGTATAACCTCAGGACACAGGCTGTTAATCATCATGAAATTATGTCTCACTAAAGGTGCTGTCGATGATAGAAGTAGTAACCAAGAAACCAAAAGAATTGTTTCTCCATTTTTTATTGAGAAGCCTTCCATGGAAATACATATCCTCCAATTTTTTCAGGTAGACAAGTTGTGACATTAGATACACTTTAGGTAGTTAAAGGATTAGTTAGTTTGTTATAATTTGTATCTAGATGTTTCCCCAAGGCCTCGTGCACTCACGGATGGAAACTTAGGTGGCTGGATCATGGGTGTGTGAATACTGATTAAGGGTGTCTGGTGACTGGATTAGTCCATTGATTGGTTTAGCATAGTTCTTGGTGTGAATATATATTGGAAAGGATCAGCTGCATGTGAGTAGCACCAACAGACAGGCTTATAACCTGAATAGAATAAAAAGGGCAAGAAAGCCTTGCTGCTTCCTACTTGTCTTCCCATAAGCTCTTTCTCCTCTGCCATGACCCTCTGCCATCTCCACCTGCCTTGTAACTGACTATGGACTGAAATCTCTGCACACCGAGCTAAAAATAAACCTTTCCTTCTTAACTTGTGTGTGTTGGATATTTTGTCCCAGCCATGAATAAGTTAGTAAAGACAGTTCCCAATAAATACTACTTTATTCTGAATTTAAATAGTCATACAGGATTTTTTAGCAGTCCTTTAATTGCAAAGAAGTAGGTCTTTGTGGCTATTATATATTTCCCATTCCATCAGTTCTCAGTGTGACTTTGACACTCCTCCCACAAAAAGATGGAATTTAGCTGTCTCCTTGAATTTGGATGGGAGCTTCACTATTTCAACATGTAGTGTTTAGTGAAACTTTTGATGTTCTCTGACTCTCTAGTGGTGCTAGGAATTGAACCCAGGGTCTTATGGATGTGACTGTGCTCATTTGGCTGTGCTCAATTGCAGAGCATATTGGCTGTGCTCTGACTTTTAAGGCTGGGTCTTTAAAAGTGTGCAGTTTCTGCCTATTAGCTCCTTTTCAGACCTTGCTGGGGGGAAGCTGCTATCATGCCATGAAGAACCTAAGCTGGCTTCTGCAGTGGGACCACCTAGAAGATCCAGCCTAGCTGGGGATTTAGCTCAGTGGCTTAAGCGCTTCCCTGGCAAGCGCAAGGTTGTGAGTTCAATCCCCAGTACAAAAAAAGAAAAAAAAAAAAAAGATCCAACCTAGAGGAACCAAGGCTCACAGCTAACAACTGGCATCACACCCCCCAAGTGGGAGGGAATGAACCTTCACATGATCCCAGCCACAGAACCCTAGAAAACAACCCACTGGAAAGAAGGTGGCAGTGTTTTGTTTTGTTTTGTTTTATTGTTTTAAGGTCCAGGCAATCTAATAATCAGGACCATGAAAGGTATGTGCAAAGTGGTTATTTTAAAATCACAAAGGGATCAAAGGAACTTAACACTGTGTATAAAGAACTGTCTTTTAAAAGTGGGAATGAAAAAAAAGGAACTCATGATGAAACATGAGATCAGTGGCCCTGTTAGCTTGGGCTAACACGTTAAATCACTGGAGGTAAAGCACAAGTAGACTTAGGTTCCTGGGTCAGAAATCAAGTGTGGATTTGACATGGTGAGGGTAAGTGTACATTCAGGTTTACGTCAGTCATATTTGCAGTCTGGGCATGGTGATGCACACCTACAATCCTAGCACTTGGGAGGCTGAGGCAGGAGATCACTGTGAATTTGAGGCCAGCCTGGGCTATGTAAGCGAGTTCCAGGCGATCCTACACAACATACCGAGATGCTGTCTCAAAAACACCAAAAAATAAACGCACAAACTTATTTATTTATTTATTTATTTAAAATAACATTTTAAAAAAATAACATGATGAGTCTAATTCTGAAGCTATCATTGGATGCTGTATAGTATAGGAAAATACTGGGTTTAGGATCTGGGGACCTGATTAGAGATGTGGCCCCATAATTTATTCATTTACTGTTTGTGAGTCCCTTAGCTTCTCAAAGGTTTTATTGTTATAGACAAAATGGTACAGCTACTCCAGCCTTAACCTGAGATATTTAGGGATCAGATGAGAGAATGAATGTGAAAACTTTTGGAAACGTAACTCCAGGTAGTTATGCACAGTGTTTCCTTAATGGAAACTAAACTGAAAGCATCACATCCTAATATAAACTTGATATCTCTCTTCCTGAAATCAGAATTTGGTCTTTGTTCTACGTTCATCTCACTAGCCTGAGACCTTGACTTTGATCACCAGTACCGCAAAAACAATATTCAAAAACAGTGTTGGCACACACCTGTAATCCCAGCATTCTGGCAGGCTGAGGCAGGAGGATCATAGGTTCAAGCCCAACCTGGGTATTTATTGACTTAGTAAGATCATGTCTTGAAATTTAAAACTACAAAAAGCATTTGGCTGTGCTCAATTGCAGAGCATATTGGCTGTGCTCTGACTTTTAAGGCTGGGTCTTTAAAAGTGTGCAGTTTCTGCCTATTAGCTCCTTTTATCCCAGCATTCTGGCAGGCTGAGGCAGGAGGATCATAGGTTCATGCCCAACCTGGGTATTTATTGACTTAGTAAGACTGTGTCTCAAAATTTAAAACTACAAAAAGGACTGCAGGAGGATTGCAAATTCAGGGTCAGCCTGGGCAATTTAGGGAAACTTTGTCTCAAAATAAAATTTAAAAAAATAAAATAGCTTTTGATACTGGTAAGTGGTAGAACCTATGGCTGCAATCCTCAGTACTGCCCCACCCCACCACCCCAAAAAAATAGATTAAAACTGACAACACACAGTTAGGTAGATTTGACCCGTCAGGACTTGTCAGCCTTTCTCAAAGCAGAGCTACTCTCTTGAATCAAATTTACACTTGCATACTACCACAAACCACCTCCTAATCTTATACTTTGGCACCATGTTCAAGTTGCTAAGATGGTTTTGTAGTTTCAGGTTTGACTAACAAATTTAACCAATAACAAAAGCCTGTACTGTTAGGCCTCTGGTTCTGATTGCTTTCTAACTTGTTTATTTATAAAATGATTTGATAGCTCCTCAGTGATTTGGTTTTCTAAATTGTGTCATTTCTAGTACCTAATGCTTTGGTTATGGAAGAGGAGTATTTTAGGTGTGTGTTGTTGATGTACCCACATGTGTAGACTTGTTAACCTCATGAGTCACCACACAGCTTTATAAAGAGCTTTTTAAAGTCTACATTTAGCTTTTCAAAGAGAATGAGAGTTAGGCTTGAAACTTAATGTATTAAGTTTATAGTAAATTCAGTTATGTTTACAGTTTTATTATCATTTGTTTCAATGAAAAATGAACCTTAACAGAAAGCTAGCCAAAATTTCTGCCGTAAAAGAAATTTGGGAAGAGATGTAAAAGCATAGTGTTCAGTATTCACTCAATAATCCAAACAGTGTAAATTGAAAAACAAAACTAGATTCAAACTTAAAACTGGAAGGGATATGAGAGGCCATGTAGTTCAATCACTTCTTTCTGGTTAATCATGAAGAAAATGAGGTTCAGAGAGGGCAAATGACTTGCCCAAAGCTACACAACTAGTTACTGGCAGAGCTGAGCCTCCTAACAAAAGCTTTTTGCTGAGGCCTTGCTGTAACTTTCCACTTCCTAATTAGTGACTAAAGATAGCCAGGCATGGTGGCACATGCCTGTAACCCCAGCGCTCAGGAAGCTGAGGCTGGAAGATCTCTGAGTTCAAGGCCAGCCTGGGCTAAGTAGCAAGACTCTGTCATTCATAGATAGATAGATAGATAGATAGATAGATAGATAGATAGATGACATTTTACATCTATGTGTATGTGTATTAGGTTTTGTGTTAAGAGAGATACATACTTATTGAACACCTGCTATTTGGTAAATACTTTTTAAAGTATATTCTTTTATGTAGATTTTACATAGTATTGTGAACTAGTTATTAGCAGCCCCACTTTGTAGATTGCACGACAGAGGAAATAAGGTTAATAACTTGCTCAAGGTCATGTGATTAGTATCAGCTCTGGCATTTGAATGTTAGGTCTTTCTGACTTATTCCTGCCGTGATACCCACTGTGATTCCTAGTGATGTAAATTGAGACCTTTTCAGGGGTGTGGGCAGTGATCTTAGAATGCATTGTATGTCAGACTTCTCACTGGCTCTGTAAACATATAGATGTACAAAATGTGTGCCTTTCTCAGGGTATCTGTAGCATTCATTTAATCTCTCTACAGTCTCTATAAATTAAACGGTGTTTTTTGGTTAGACAGTTGAGTTCTAGATAAACTCAGAGGCTATGCCAGTGTCTTATCACAAACCCACATGATACAGCTCTCAGTTTCGGTCTTTATCTTCTCTAGCATAAATTTCACCATTTTTGCTCTTTCCTGTCTTATACCAAGATTGTTTGAGTACTTCCCAAAAATAATGAGCCACGTGTGGGTGTGTTCATTCTCCAGAATGAATCACTGTGAAAAAGGCCATGAACCACCAAAAGAAGAATATCTGGAATGAGAACCTCTTGACTACTCTGCTCCAGTAATTGATGGACTCTGAAGCAAACTCTTTTTTTTTTAAAAAAAGGCTGTGGGTTTGGCCTGTGAGTCTCACCATGCTCAGAAATAGTCTTCTGTTGAAGTTGTTAATTTTCCCTTTCTTGGTTCTCAAAATAGACCCACTGCTATTGTCTTTGCTGGACATCACACACACACACACACACACAGTGAGGTGTGCTCCCCACAGGGAACTCCTTCATGTCTGAGGAACACAAGATGTAATGGGAGTGAGTTTTCAGGATTCCAGCAGGAGTAAAAAAGGATCAGACCAGGTTTTCTGAGAGTTACATAAGTTTAAGTTAACAAGAAGAATAAAAGAGAATAAGGTATTAGGAAAAATTAGAAGGTTTCTTATTATTTCTCACAACTACAAGGAGAAATTTGCTATTAAAATTCCTTTTATGATTTGGCTCCTACTCTCATGAATACCTACTTTAAACTTACACCTTTAGGAAATAACACCATCCAAACTCTCTAGCAGGTAGGGACGTGTTTTGGAATTTCTCCCAGAAGATAGGGATCTGATTAAATGTTGTAGACAAAATACAGCAAGCCAAGCAGTAAAGACCTACACTTTCTGTCTGCCTGTCAGGATCGCCTTCTTTGTTTCATTGAGTGGAAATGGCAAGGGATTGTCTCACATACAGAAAACCTGGGACACAAGGGGTTGAACACTGAGATATTTAAAATCTGTCTTTAGATTTGAAAAGCCAAAAGATGACTTCCAGACTGTTGGAGGAAGAGACGAAGATAGACTCTTTATGGTCTAAATCGGGACTTAGGACAGGATGGATTTTTGTGGAATTGGTGACAAGCATTTCTGCCCTGGAACCTTTGTGTTCGTGTGTCCTCATACTTGTTATCTGCATAGTGCTCCCTGAGTGTGTCACTTGGGACTTGGCCGGCTTACCCCTAAGCCCCCAGTGGATGAGTGCCTCATTCAGCTTTACAAGTACAAACCTCAGTGTCCTAGTGACAAAGCCACATTCCTGCACATCCCAAGACGTCAGGACTAGGTTAGGCTCGTGGGAGACAGTGTTGGCGAGGACCAACTGCTGCTGTCTGTACTATTCTTGCTAGCCAGATAAATAAAGGATTGCAGATTTTAGAGCTGCTGAACAGGCTTTCAGAGATGCCAAATTCATTTACAGTAATTTCCTTTTGGTGGCAAACACTTAATGAATGATACATACCCAGTAAAACTCATTAGTCCCAGAGGTGATTGTATACGTTGCCTATCTGGGGGTAAAGATAAGTGTGTGTATGTAGGTGTGTGTATTTAAGTGCTATTGAAGGCTCTTTTACCATGGGTTAGATTTACTGAGTACTTTTTATGAATTATCTCATTTAGTTCTTATAAAACTATTAGCTAGGCACTAATACTCTCTTTAGAGGACATTTGTTTATTTGTTTGTGACAGGACTCAGTACTTAGTTCAGGCTGGTCTTGAACTCACTTTGATCCTTCTGCTTCAATCTGTGAGTGCTGGAATTACAGGCATGCATTAGCACACCCAGCTGGAAAACATACTTTTTTGGCCTTTGTGAGTGGGGCGCATGACATGGACAAAAGGGAGGAAATGATAATGAAATGATCAGGGGAAGCTTTTCAAGGAAGTGATGTTTGAAGGATTTGTAAAAATTAGGCACCAAGAAAGCACTGCAACAAGAGAATGTGTAAGAGCCTGCATACTACATTCAGGAAGTTGTGGCTTTGCATGGTGCCTGAGAAAGGAGAAGGGTGCACTCTGCCTCCAAGAAACCCTAGGTGCTTTTGCTTAGATTGCTTAGATTCTCCAAAGTAAAGATGCCATCCTCTCAGCAGGCTGCTCAGTTGGGAGGAGAAGGTGGTTCCTGTGTCTCTCATAGACTTGGAAGTGATACTGAAAAGAACGATGAGGTCTACAAAGCCCTGTTTGTGAACTGAAGCAGGTTAAAAAGGTTATTCCTCAGTTAATGTCCTTCGGGCCCCATCTCTGGGAAACCTCCTTATTTTGGAACATGGATATGCTGAGGAATTATGTTCTAGGTCTAGAAAAAGACTTGGAAAAGATTTCACTATTTTTGTTAATATCTCCTCCCAAATGTCCTGCAGCTCTGCTGTGTGCATGCACCAGCTGCTCACAGGCCAACTACACATGTGAAACAGATGGGGCCTGCATGGTTTCCATCTTCAACCTGGATGGGATGGAGCACCATGTACGCACCTGCATCCCCAAAGTGGAGCTGGTCCCTGCTGGGAAACCCTTCTATTGCCTGAGCTCAGAGGATCTGCGCAACACCCACTGCTGCTATACTGACTTCTGCAATAAGATTGACCTGAGGGTGCCCAGTGGTGAGTGAACTCTTGTTGGGCTCTTGGCTTATCCTGGAGGTAGGGCTTCCCATCCTTTTATCCTTCTCTATTCTTCCCCAGTTCTTTGACTGGATGATAGGTAAAGGTGCCTTTTGTATGCTCCTAGAGGAGACAAAGGGGAATTCCTCCCAAGTCAGAGTTGGGATAGAAGATAAGGGAAGCAGATTTTCAGGTTGGACCCAGAGATACTAGCTGTGGTTGGGATAGTAGCTAAGTGGCCATCAGCTGCAGAACCAGGCATGGATCCTCAGGGAGGATATAGGACTGATCCCAAATGCCATGGTACCAGCACTACTTGAAGGACACTTCCTTGGAAGTGCTGGGGAGTTAGATGTGAAGAGGGACTAGAATTAGAAAAGGGTGACTTGGTGATAGAGCATTTGTGTAGTATATGTGTGTAAACCTGGGTTCCATCTATAACACTGCAAAGAAAAGAAAAAGAAAAGGATGTGATTACTGAGAAATGCTAGACCCCCACCCCTTTGCAGATCCATCATTTGGAAAGTATTACTGGGGATTGCCAAGGAAGAACACCTAGAAGACAATAGAAACTGGCATCTGTCTGAAGGGTGAGATGGGATTTTGACATGCCATTAAGTTCCAAAGTGGATTTGGCTCAACTGTTGCAGGGCACCTCACCCAAAGAAGCTGACATTTAATAGTGTCTAGGCAGATAGGCTAGCCCAGTAAAGCCAGAGATATCAAAGGAACCTGAAACATTGAGGAGGAAGAGTTCTTTTTCACTTGGTGACAGTGTTGGGGATAAATGAGGTCACAGCATTCCCTTGTTTTTACTCTGTGTTCCTTCCCTTTCCTCTCTTATTTAACCCAGGTCACCCCAAGGAGCCTGAGCACCCTTCCATGTGGGGCCCTGTGGAGCTGGTCGGCATTATTGCTGGCCCAGTCTTCCTCCTGTTTCTCATCATCATCATTGTTTTCCTTGTTATTAACTATCATCAGCGTGTCTATCACAACCGCCAGAGACTGGACATGGAAGATCCCTCGTGTGAGATGTGTCTCTCCAAAGACAAGACTCTGCAGGATCTTGTCTACGATCTCTCCACATCAGGGTCTGGCTCAGGTACTGAGTCCTCCAGGACTTGTGTCTTGGCACTCATGACTGTTTCCCAGCAGGAGAGGGTGGAGTTGGGGGTACTGCATTTGTTTCAACTAACATTGAGTCATTGGATTTCATAATTTCCCTCCGTTTAGAGTCTGACATGTAATAAGATATGATAATGAGTTCACAGACAGTCTGATTCCCAGGAATTTCAAACATCAACTGTAAAACTTGCTATTGCAAAAAACTACTTCTCTTCAAGCCTTATAACCCTACATCTAATAAAATTCACCTGGTTCCACCTGACCAGTGGAGTGCTCAATTTAAGGGCCCCTTCTGAGAAACAGAAGTGTGCCAGATTCCTGTGAGGTGGTGACAGCTAATCATTGATCTCTGAGCAACCACAGAGAGAGTTTTAAGGACATAGAGTAAAGCTTAGAGTTGGGATTTGGTGAATCATTGACTTGTATCATTGCCCAAGGGTTTTTTTGGTGGGGATTACCATAAAGGTAGCCTGCGTTTCCAGCATAGGATAGACTCCATTTCCTGTAGTGCCAATTTGACTTGAATCTTTCTTGGATGAGTGCACTGAACCTTACACTGCACCCTGGCATGAGACCAAATTTTGGACAGAGAGTTGAGGTTGTTCAGGTCTGAGAGACAAGCTCAGCTAGCTATCAGATGTGGGAGATTTTTAACAAAGAGAAACAATTATTTTAGTCTTGTGGGATTCCATCCTCACAAAAAAATTCATCAACAAATGAATGTATTCTATGTTGCATTCTAGCTAGAACACACAGGATCTTTTTTTGTGAGAATCTCATGTGTTTTTATGCATGTTTTCTAGCTATGGAACAGACTGTTGTTACGTAGGAAAATTATGCCATCAGTCTTGGCCAGACATTCCTTCTTAAACACAAAGAATGCTTTGAGCTGTGACATCTCCTAAATTTCAGTGGTTTTGCCTTTATTAAGATCAGCATTTGAAAGCACAAAAATGGTGGAATATTTTAAAACTGCTTATTTTTAGAAACAAAGTATGTAGCTTGTTCTAGGCTAAAAGAGATAAGCCAGTGGTTAGAACTACCTGGCTGGCTCTATGGCTTGATTTGCTGCTAGAGGAGGGTAGCTTAAAGTTTCAGGCCCAGGACTAGCTTAGGTCAGGGAGGCATGGTGGTTATTTAGTTGTCCAGAGTGAAATGGTTAATGACTATTTCTCTCAGGGTTGTTTAGTGCACTCTCAGTTCAGAGTATGCAGTTTCCAAGGTGTTGGATTTTTAATAGTGTGGTTTTAAAGTAGTGAGTTCATACTACTTACAGTGAATTCCAGTTCTGTACTGTTCTGTTTTTGTCGTCGTCTTCTTCTCCTCCTCCTTCTCCTCCTTCTTCCTTCTTCTTCCTTCTTCCTCTACTACTACTGCTACTACTTTTTCTCCTCCTCCTCCTTCTTTTTCTGAACCAGGTATCGAATTCATGGATGTTTATGCCACTAAGCTAAATCACTGACTACTTCCAGTTCATTTTAATGAATTTATACTGAATATCTTCTGAAAACAAAGATTAAAGAGACTGACGTAGGATTGGATAGGAAAGAGAGGTTGTTAGGAAGTCTTACAGAGGAGAACACATTTGAAGGAGTCTTAAAGAATGAGTTGAGGGGTAGGAATTTAGCTCAGTGGCTCAAGCACTTGCCTGGTAAGTGCAAGGTCATGAGTTCAATCCCCGGTATAAAAAAAAAGAATGAGTTGAAATTTTTAGGAGTGGTGAGAGCTACTCCTAAAATTAGGGTCATTAGGCCAAGGAAAACACCTTGAATGAAAAGACAAAAAGGCATGAAAGTTTTCAGTGTGTCTAAGGATTTATATGTTAAGGAGACCAGTATGGCTTGCCTATGCTAGGGTTTGGGGACAGACTGACAGGTGTAAAGGGCCTTAGGATCTGTACATTATCTTATAGGTTAAGAGGTATCCACTGAAAATGTTCACGGGGGGAAATGGATATTCATTTTTTTCCCCATGGAAAGAATTCTGGCAGTGGGATGGAGGATAAATTCATTTACCAACCTCCTGTTAGGAGCAGTGGGATGAGGCAGGACCGTGTGTGGGTGTGTAGGGCAAGAGCATGGTGAAATGGAGACAGAGGACCAGACCAGTCGAAAGTCTTTAAAAAACAGGCCACTGTAGAAGGAGCACAGGGAATGAAGAAGAAGGTGTCTAAATTGAAAAAACATTGGTAGTTCCATACTGCTGTAGTTAGAAGCATGGACTGTGCAGTCAGGTAGTCCTAGATTTTAATCCCTGCTTTTACTACTTTCTGTCCATATGTTACATGTTTGTTTTTGAGGCTTACATCCCTGTCTTACTGGTGGTTATGAGAAAATGAAATAATTTATGTAAATCCTTTAGTGTAGAGCCTCATCCATAGCAAGATAGTAAATAGTTCATATCCATGAAACCTAGGGAGTAGCAACAGTTTTGATCAGGGGAGAGAGTAAGAGTTTTAAGAGTCAGTCACAATAATGGTGATTGGCTAGATAGTGAGGTGTCAGATGACTCAATTGAAGCAACCATGAGTAGCATAAAGACATGGAAAGCCAGTTTGTTATGCAGATAAACAAGAAACACATCTTCACCTTACCTGCTCAGTTCTCTTCCCTGACACATTCCCAAATCCACTGCCAGTGTGGTCCCCATAGGGGCTATAATAAAACAGACCTTAGTAGTACCCCTGTACATGTGGAGTTCCATCTGTGAGCGAAGAGAGCTTGAATCGCTTTGGAGAGAGCCGCTTAGCCTGTAGCCCTGACCACCATCTGTGTTTGTGGGCCTCAGAGCACTGCCCCCTAGTGACAGATAAAGCGGCCAGAAGGCAGTTCTCAGCACAGAAGCCACAACTTTCATCTTTTCTACACGCTTCCTGTTTTTATCAAAATAAAGCAGATGTGGGTGGGTTGGCCCACAGGTGACCAGCTGCAGTTTGTAAATCTGGTCAAACATTTACCTTCAGCTCTGTCATCCACACTAACCAGAGGAGAGATTGCTTGCTGAATGCTAAGGCATTTCCCTTTTTGTCTTCACTCATTCCCAGTTACCCCCTGGCTCAGCCTGTTGGTAGATTACTTAGATGTGTGCAGGAACACCTGCAGCTCTCCATGGTGAATGGACTAGCGTACAATGGAGACACTTTGTTGGGAGCCTTTCCAGTGTAGCAGTGACTATAGGAGTTCCAAAGTTTAGCAAATTTGCACTGTCACGGAACTTGGGAAATAAATAGCTCAGTGGTACAAGTGCCTGCCTGACAAGCACAAAGTCCTGGGTTCAATTCTAAGTATCCCCCGCTTAAAGCATTTTTGTTTTGCATTGTCAGTTTTCTTTCTGTGCTTTGGTCCACAGGGTTACCCCTTTTTGTCCAGCGTACAGTGGCCCGAACCATTGTATTACAGGAGATTATTGGCAAAGGCCGGTTTGGAGAAGTGTGGCGTGGCCGCTGGAGGGGTGGCGATGTAGCTGTGAAAATTTTCTCTTCTCGTGAAGAAAGATCTTGGTTCCGGGAAGCAGAGATATATCAGACAGTTATGCTACGCCATGAAAACATCCTTGGGTTTATTGCTGCTGACAATAAAGGTAAAGGGCTGGGTTGGGATACGCCTACAGCATTCTCAGGTGGAGGGATGATTGGAGAAATTGCTATAGGATGCACAGCTCTGTTTGCTTCATGGTTTTTAACCCATGAAAAGAATCTCCATAAAGTCATAGTTTTCAAACTCCTCCTAAGATATGAAACTTTTTATTCCATGAAAAGCTCACATGGAAAGCCAGTTTGTTATGCAGATAAACAAGAAACACATTTTCACCTTACCTGCTCAGTTCTCTTCCCTGACACATTCCCAAATCCCCTGCGAGTGTGGTCCCCATAGGGGCTATAATAAAGTTTAGAGGTTTTATGCATTTGGTTTTTTGGTGGTGGAGGTTTGGTTTGGTTTTTTCAGACAGGGTCTCTCATTATATAGTTCAGGTTGGCCTGAACTCAGGCTCACAGTGCTCCTCTTGCTCCAGCCTCTCACTCCCAAGTGCTGGGATTTCAGGCCTCCAAGCTTACTCCCAAGTAAGCTGTGTCTGTATGTGTATGTCTGTCTGTCTCTCTCTCTTTTTGAGACAGGATCTCACTATGTAGATATTTTAAAAATTGCTAGAATGAGAAATTATGGCTTCATCTCTGCACAAAAAGGACAGCAGTGGAAAAGCATGCAGTTCACTTTCTATGACATGACCAGCCTTATATACACTTGTAAGTTGAGCAGACATGGGGGAATGAAGACTTGCCTATCCCCAGAGTGTCACTTACAATCATTAGATTCAGGTTTTGGTCCAGTGTATCTATACTTGAAGTCTTTTATTTTTTTCCCTTTTCCTTTCCTTTCTTGCTATAGTTTTGAGTTTCTATATACCTAGGCACATGCCTGTTTTGAAGGCCTCACTGACTAGTAAAGCAATGATCAATTATAGGAGGCAACAACAGGCTCTTCTCGTAACTAGAAGTGAATCACACCTGGACTTCATTGAGACCAAGGTGGCATGAATTGGTCAGGAAGAAAAACCAGTGGGAAGGACCTTGTAGTGATATGCAAAGGTGAGGTATATAATCTGCAAGTAACTTAGAATGACTGTGTCCTTGAAAAGACAGATGGAGGGGTAGACAGAGGCCAGAAATGATGAACCTTTCTGAGAGGATTGTATTTTATTCCTGAACATAATGATAATAATTGGAAGTTCATTCATTAACTCAGTAGCATCCATTGGCCACTGTGTGCCAGAACCTTTGAGTTTGCTAGGGTCCTCACTTGTGAAAATAAGACACAGTTCCTGCCTTCACAGAGTCCCCAGGAGGAGGGGGACAGATACGTGACTTCAATTGCAGAGAGGCTCTGATAGGATTGAGTTCACATTTTAAAAGAGTCTCTGGCAGTTATGACACAACTTGCTCTATGGTTTTTGTGCCTAAAACAATAGCGATTGCTCATTCCTCACATTGCTGTGGGGGTTGGTGATGGCCTCAGATGCCCCATCTGAAGTCTTGGACTTTTGTACAAAGAGGAAGGGAGGGAAAGAATGTTTTACTCCAAGTAAGCTGTCTCTGTGTCTGTCTGTCTGTCTCTCTTTTTTTTTTTTTGGAGACAGGATCTCACTATGTAGGCTAGGCCAGCCTTGAACTCACAGCAATACTCCTGCCTTAGCCTCCCAAGTACTGGGATTTCGTGTGCACCACTATGCCCTGCAAGCTGCTCCTCTTTAAAGCAACGTCACCTTTTGATAAATTTAAATCTTACATTTGAAAGCATCAAAACAGTCATTCTCTTTTAATTTATTAAAAGAGTCCTCAGGATTTGGTGGCTGCTTGGAGTATGGAAAATGGCAGGTTGGGAGGGCTCCTTGTTTGCAATAAGAGAAGCCAAAGCTTATGGATTTCTTGAAGCCACTCCCTTAGTGATACTGGCAGCTTATGTGATTAGGGATCTGGCTGTGGAAACACACATTAGGGCCAGAGAAAGAGAAAAATTGGGCTCCTTCATTCTTGTCTTTTTACCCTGATATATTTAGTATGGTGCCCTGGAACCAGCACCAATCTGGAATTTAGAAACTCTCAATCCAATTTCCAGTCTACCTAGTGATAGCAGCATAATTTAATTAGATTACTGGCTTTGATGTTTTCATTTTCTTCTTCCCTGCTTCCCTCTTTTCCCTACTCCTTCCCACTGTCTCACATACAAAAGAGAAAATCAAATGTATGCTACCCACCTTGCATTGCCCTGCATAAGATACCTCTTTGGTAATACTTGGAAATAGATTTTTCATGTACTAAAAAGCATTTTTTTGGCCTGGAATGCAATAATGCATAGAGGAAATCTTACCTGCTCTCACAGAGCTTTTAGCCTGATAAAAACAACTGACTGGAAAGAAACATTACAAATGAAACAGGTGCTGTGACTGGGCTTTGTGTATTCAAAGGATCACCAGAGCTCAGGAAGACTTTCAAGGCTTTCCTCGGCTGTCGTGGGTACAGCCTGCTGTGGTTTTAAACTGAGCAAGTCTTGTTAGGAACAGAAGCAGCATTGCAACAAAACTGATAACTCCTAACTTTCTCTAAGCATATACTTTCTCATTCCTGAACACCTCTCATCTCAAATGTGGCAGAAGAATGGACTGCTAGTGGGGCATGGTGATAGACATAACTCCAGGACTCATGAATCTGAGACAGGAAGATTGCTGCAAGTTTGAGGCCAGCCTAGTGGTGAGTTTAGGTCAGCCTAAAACATAGTGAGGGGCTGGGGATATAGCTCAGTGGCATAGTGCCTGCCTGGCAAGCTCAAGGTCGTGAGTTTGATCCCGGATGTCAAATAAATAAATAAACACATAGTGAGACCATGTCTCTAAAAAGAAGGATGGAGTGCTTTTCAAAGTCCTATAGCCTACGTAGAAGAAACAAGGGAGCAGGCCTAGGAAAGAAGTACTGTGTCCTCACTGGAGCCCAGAACTGCAGGCCACTGTAGATGAGAGGTCAGGAGCATCAAGAATGGAGAGGTAAGAAATGCAAATTCAAGGGAGTGACTGCCTATATGTCATGTTGTAGACATTATTCCTTGTTGCTAATAATTAATGCCTTCTTCGGACTCATCTGTGTTCTTTGCAGATAATGGCACCTGGACACAGCTGTGGCTTGTCTCTGACTATCATGAGCATGGCTCCCTGTTTGATTATCTTAACCGCTACACAGTAACCATCGAGGGCATGATTAAGCTGGCCCTGTCTGCTGCCAGTGGGTTGGCACACCTGCATATGGAGATCGTGGGCACTCAAGGTGAGTGGACCTGCCAAGGAGGGGGGAAGTTACATAGACTAAATGACTATACATGCTTGTCACTGAGAAAGTTAGGACTGAACCTCAGGAACTGCAGTTTAATCCAAGGAAAGGAGGTTTGAGCTGTTTGAGAACCAAGATATACAGGGCTATCTCCCCATCACTGTCTTTAGAACTCTCTTAGAGGATGTCTGTAAGGTCAGTGGTATGTCATCATTATTTGTTAAGGAGTAATCTTCTCAGATACCCACAGCAGACATTTAAAAATATGGAACCAAGAGGCCAGGGATGTAGCTCAGTGATAAAGAGTTCTTGCCTTGAACCCACAAGGCCCTGGGTTTGATCCTTAGCACCATCAAAAAAAAAAGATCAAAAAGATAAACCATCATTAGTCATTTCATACATTTGTTGTTGAGGACAACTGACTTCCAGACTATGTGATGGTGACACACTGGGTATGCTAGTCTCAGAAAGTTTTCCTAGGGAAAGGGGAAGACCTGGAGTCTTACTGCTTATTGACTACAATGTTGGTTCTTTGTGAGATACTGGATCTTGCCACAGTGGCAAGTGTGATCCCTGATGCCTATTTGACCAGGGCAGCAGCTCTTGCTGGGCATAATAGGAACTGCCCGAGACAGTCAGACTCTGTCATACCCTATGTGCTGGTATTTGCAGTCCACATTTCTAGAACCAGCCAGTGCAAGAGATTTCTTTGAATTCCTAGCAGCTTATTTCTGAGCTTTTCAGGATGGGCAGGTGCCAATAGTAATATTAATGATGTTAGCTAATATTCATGGTTTTTTAAAGTCTTTGCTGACCTAGATGAAGTATTCACTCTGCATAATACTTCCATGAAATAGGTACTGACATTCTGATTTTGTGGGTAAGAAGAATGAGATACACATGAGATCACTGGGTTAGTAGGAGACAAAGCCAGGACTCAAACTCACACAGTCTGGTTTCAGCCCATGGTTTTAACATTTATAACATCTTTTTTTAAAGATCCCTGATTTTTCCTCTGCCAGGGAAGCCTGGAATTGCTCATCGAGATTTAAAATCAAAGAATATCCTGGTGAAGAAAAATGGCATGTGTGCCATCGCAGACCTGGGCCTGGCGGTTCGCCATGATGCAGTTACTGACACCATTGACATTGCTCCAAATCAGAGGGTGGGAACCAAACGGTAGGAATCCCCTAAACTTCTGCTCTTACTCACCAAAAGGTACTGAGTATTGCATTAGGTGCCTTCTGAATATGTACACGAGACAGTATAAAAAAAGAGATATGGTTCTTGTTCTCCCGGACCCTGCTTTCACACTGGAAAGCTACAGGTTACAGCTAACTGGTACAAGCACCAAAAACACTGCTTCACTGAATGCACACATGTGTTGGTGGATTAGGGGCAGGACATTGGAGAAGAACCTGGAGCAGGATTTGGGAGAGAGGAGGTCATGAGACGTGTCTAAAAAGAGGGGAAATACTATTAAGTCCAAAGATGTGGTTTAGCTGAGTGTGGTGGTGCAGTCTGTAATCCAGCACTTGGGAAGCTGAGGCAGGAGAATCATTGCAAATTTGAGATCAGCCAGGGCTACAAAGTGAGCTCAAGGCCAGCCTGAACTGCATAGCAATACTGTCTCAAAAAGCCAAAAAACAAAAAAGCCAAAGGTGTGGCTTCTGTAGAGATGAGGGAGGCAGGAAATCTGTTCTGTTTTGAATATACTAAGTGACCAAGTTTGCTAAATCTGAACAGAGCTAATCTTGGGTGTGGGTTAGACTGCCCTCAAGGTTATAGGCCTGCTTCCTACTTCATTGAGAAGTGAAAGTAGAAGGAATTTCCAGTGATGGCTCATGTATATAATTCTAGCTACTTGAGAGGCTAAGGCAGGAGAGAATGTCACTTCAAGCCCCGTCTGGGCAATTTTGCGAGATGGTGTCCAAAAAATAAAAAGGGCTGGAGATGCCAGTGTAAAGGCTCCAAGTACCATTCACAGTATCACAAAAAAAGGAATTGTGGTTGACTTTATGAATTAGAAGTAAGACTATTGCTGGGCGTGATAGCTCACGCCTGTAA